>PVJI01002116.1:0-155054 GCA_004026765.1 Micronycteris hirsuta
CAGCCACCCTTGTGAGAATCAGAGAACTCCTCTTGGTGCTACTCACTGTTCCATATTAGGAATCTAGACTTATTTAGCATCCTGGAACGGTGTCTAGTTACCACTGATGGAGCTCATATTACATGTCGGACAGGGCACCAGGCACCTTATGCAAAATGTCTATGTTAATCCCCCAAACCCATTTCACTGATGAAGAAACTGCATCTCGGAGAGGTTAAATAACTTGTCTTAGGTCACATAGCCAGTAAGTGGTAGACAGAGATTTGAGCTTGAGTCGGCTTAATTACCTATGCTTTTACTAAGCCACACATCTCCCCAAAAGGTATTCGCCTTTGTCTCGTGTATGATGTTAACATCTTACTATCATTTTAATGCCCTTATTCTGCTGTCTGAGCCCCTGTGGAAGTGCCAACAAAAATGATAAATTCCCAGATGTAGAAGCTGACTCTATATAGTTCATTTTATTCAACTTTTGGCAGAATGCCAAGCATAAAGGGGTGCTTCAAAAAGTTGCATGTTATCCTTGAATCCTTGAATCAAGTTAGAGCTCCAGAAAGCCACAAACTGGGATCGCAAAAGCTTAATCATCAAGCTTCACTTTCCTTAATGGCCTTATCTCCTTGCTTTTTATTGTTGGTTACTCCAGGAGGGTAATTTATTGAATGTTGATTGTTACATGGATGTCACAGCCTTGGCATTTTAGCATGAGTTATTATAAAAAATTTCCATATAAAAGATGCTTCTGATTTTGATGTCCAACTTTTGTCCTGGTTTCTGTACAAGATCTCACCTGATAAATCATTTATAGAATGCAACGTCTGGGAATTGTCTCTCCTGAAAAATAGGTATACTTCTATCAGAGAGTTAGGATTTCTGATTCATCCCATTTCCCTTTTTGATTTGGCTGCCAGGATACTCAGGCCAAATCTGATGTTGGGCGATGGTTCCTATATTGGCTTTATTGTTAGCATATTTATTTTTACTCCCCTTTTGTGGCTTGTATTTTCTAGTTCCATGCTAGTTTGCATCATATGTGTTTGCCAAATCTTTTATTATACTACTTAATTCCTTATTGGAAAAGTGGGTAAAATACATACAAATAACTACACTCATACAATAATATACAGCTTGCACTGATGCATTTGCACTCCATCATGTGTTGCCTTGACATATTCTCAGGTCTTTGCACTGTGTGCTTGTATCCTTTGCCTCTGTGGGTAGGAGTTAGACAGTGGGTGTTTCTGAGGGCCTGGACTACTTCCAAGATGGTTAAGTGTATATATGATGTGTTAGAAAAGAGGAAAGAGGCGAGGAGACAGATACCACTTAAAATCTAGAGCCAGTGGTCAATTTGCCTTCCATTGGGCTAATAAAAATTCTTAGATCAGCTATGGGTCTGGCCCATAATAATGATCCCTACCTATAAGTAAAATGAAAGAATGAATGAATAAATCAATGAATAAATGCTTCTCTGAGTCAAGAGTTTCTTCTCATAGAAGAAAGGGCAAGGACTGTTTGGCAGAAAGCCCCCATCTTCAGGCCACGGAGGATACTCAAACTCAAAGACGGGAGGCAAGCTCTCCACTCTACCCTCGCCCCCTGGCCAGGCCGGAAGCATCGGTCACCTGCACTGCATGTAGCAAAACTGTGCCAGTGTGCTGGACACTAGAAGGAGAGAAGGAAGAAAAGGGGGAAGGCAGGAGGAGGCCTGCTTCTTCTGCCTGTCTGTTGTGCTCCCCTTGAAAAACAAAATGACAGAAATGCTCGCCCCTAGGAACCATGAAGAGAAAGGGAGGTTCTCCAAACATGTGTGTCTCAGTTTTCACTAGCAATCTCCTTTGAACTCCTACCCCTCCCTCCCTCCTTCCCTTCCTTCCTCCCTTCCTCTTTCCTTCCTTTATTCCTTTCTTCTCTTTCTCCTGGAAATACTAGTTCCTCTGTATGTCTATTACATCTCTATCTTTCTCTGGGCTGTCTCTCTGCCTCTCTCTCTGAAGTATTCATGCACCCTTCTCCTCAGTCCCCAAGAGAGAAGCTCTTGAAGCCCTCACTACCATCCTCATCCCAGAGACAGTTAAGAGCAGAAGACCCCAGCCAAGAGCATGGGGCACTCCCGCCTCCCCACTGACCTGTGTCCAGACCTGGACTTCATTCTAATCCCAGTGGCCTTGCTGACATGAGTTGGGCTAATTTTTTTCCTGTAATTAAACGGGACCTACCCCCACCCCATTCCATCTCTAATCCCGGATAATGAGCTCGCTGATTGCCAGTGCAGGGCAGGAAACCTCATGTTTGGAGAGGATTTTGGGCAGACAGATTAGGCAAACACTATGCAGGAAGCTGCACTGGGAAAACAGGCTGTTCTCAAAGTTTGTTGTTAAAAGAGATTTGTGGTGGGCAAAGGGCCTGGTTCCCTCCAGGTGGTCTGAGTGCCTCTGACCCTGTCAGGTTCCCCAACAAATAGGTAACTTTCCTCAGCTGGCTCTCAGGCCCCTCCTGCAGTGGGTGCTCTCTCCAGCACGCCACTCTGAGGGTCTCCCCGGGGAGGGTGTTCCGTGTTGCTCACAGAGGGGAGTGGGCACGTCTGCATGTGAAAGGGAGGGAGAGCCCACTGGTGTCCGCCTGCATTCGGGGTGGGCAGTGGTCAAAGGTTAACAAAACATGGTGGGTGAAACAAGACCACCATGACTTCTACTGACGCGGGAGTGGGAGAGCTGCTGGGCAAAAGGGGAAATAAAGCCCTCTCCTTTAGGTTTTGGGGAGGACTCCTTGTCGTGGTGGAGGGTGGGGGCCCTGGGGGCTCAGGTGCTCCCAGCTTGGGCTGCCACTTGTTGATGTACCTGGCATTGCATGGCCCTCTGCTCTCAGCGAATGTGCTCTGCCGATGACATTCCCTTTTTGTTTCTGTCATTTAACTTTTCCTTCCATAAGCCTCATGAGACTGGGTAGGGGGAGGCAGGTAGCCTATTATAGAGAAGGAAACTGGGTCCCTGAGAAAGCAAATGATTCCCACAAGGTCACAATGCAAACCCCGAGGCAGCAGAGCTGAGGATGTGGCATCAGGCTCCCAGCAGCCGGTTGTACCCGCTCTTTGCACTGCCCCATGGCTTCCAATCCCAAGATATTTGTGTTATGAGAGCTTGAGTCCTTAGGACACAGGCGGCAAACACAGGCCCACAGGCCGAATCCGGCCTTCCATCTTGTTTTATCCGGCCCGGCACCACACTCAGCGGCAGTGCTGAGCTCCTTGCCCCTAGTTAAGGAGCAGTTACATTCATACAATCCTGAAATTACATTTAGTCCTTTGAAGGCAACCGCGAGGCTGATGTGGCCCCCAGTGAAAATGACACCCCTGCCTTAGGAGATTGGAGAGATGGGAGATTTGGGGCCCGGAGATTTAGGACTCTACCAGCCAAGGAGGACTGGATGACTGCACTGTGAGGCTTCTGAAAGCCCAGTGTTACACTAATGGCCATGTCGACTTCTTCCTGACAAGAAATGGGGCTGCATTCCCAGGTTCCCTGGATAAAGAGCCCTGAGGCTCCTTCCCCTTTCTCCTGCATGACTTGAAGCCTTAAGATCAGCTCATGCTCGGTCTGAGAGGAAAGGGCAGGAACTGAAGCCAGGAGCTGGTGCACTGGCAACATGTGCTTTCAGAGTGGGGAGAGAGCGGCAGGGGCCTGTGGGCTGGCATGTGGGGGATTGCCCAGCTGCTGGGGGAGGCACCTGGCCCTGCTTCCCCGCCATGCCTCCTGCAATGAGCTCAGGGCATGGGGGAGGGAGGCAGGCTGTGGATGGATCCCAGATGGGCTATCAGGTTTGCCCACAGTCGACTCTGAGGCTCCTCTGGTCTCGGCAGCTCCTCAGCTCTGATTCAGCTGCATGGCTGAAGCCCGCTATGGAGTGCCAGCGATACTAAACTCGCTCTGCCACCAGCCTCCCCCACACTGGAGACACTGCATTTCTTCCCTGTCCCTTCTCTCCTGTATTAGCACCTCCCCCTTCCTGAGGCAGAAAGGATTAGGGCTGGGAATCTGGACAATGGCTGGGCTCCCACCCCTACCTCCAAATTATTTTTCCCCGGGAAGAAGTAGCTATATAAGGCTCTGCATTCAAACCCTCCCTTCCCTTCTGTCTAAAAATAAATAAATTTAAAAAATCTTTAAAAAAATCAAACTCTGGACATTGGAGAACAAGGCGCCTACTTGGGGACCCTGGGGCTACGTGACAGGCAGTCAGATGGACATGAGCAGAGCAGGGACGACGGCCGGGAAGACAAGGTCACCGGGGCAGAAAGCCCCTGGTGCCAAGCAAGAGACAAAACGGGAAAACAAAGACCTTGCCACCAGAGCAACTTTTCCTCCCCTAGCACATCGTGGTCATGTGGTTTAGACCCCCTAACTTTTCTTCCCTAAAGATCACATCTGGGTCTCAGTTGTACTTCCGCTCCAGGCCCAGAAAAGCCGCAAAATCTGACAAGCAACACCATGGCTGCCTCAGGACCATCAGCACTGACCAATGACCCCCTGTCCCGGCACCGACCATCAGTGGAGACCATGACCCTGAAAGGACAAACCTGGAAAGTTGATGAATATGCTATTGGGATCCTCCCCTGAGACCTTCCCTAAGATTTCTGCCTGCAAGAGAGAAATAAAAATCCACAAGACACAGGAGCCATCGCATACTCTCCCTTTGGGGAGAATGCCCTCGCCATTCCCTTCCCCCTCTTCCTCCCTTCTCCTTCCTCCTAAACTCTAAGGGACCCAGAGACTTGCAACCAGGGAAACAATGGGCGGCGGCAGCTGACCCCCTGAATCTGTCTCCAAGGCCCCCTTTCCTCTGACTTCCCAGCAAGCAGAAGCAGCCCCGCCCTGTCTCACTTCTTTCCTATAACATTTCTAGAGAAGCAAAGCAGCCCAGCCCAGGCTTTCCTGGTTTCTTCTATCCTTGGCCCTTTCTTGTTTCACTGTCTTGAGTGTGCTTTTGCCACAGCCAATAAATTCTTGCTTCCTTTATTGCACTTTTTCTCTTGACTGAAATCTTCCCTTCAAGAAGATAAGAACCGAGGTCTCGCCCTATCACCAGTAACAGGTAGAAGAAAGAAACTCCATGTGTCCCTCTGACTACCAGGTCTGTGCAGCTGTGTCCGACCCAGTCGTGGGCAGGGAGAAGGGAGGAGGACCAAGAACTGGGCAGAACGAGACAGCCAGCTACCTGGCGTCACCACAGCATGGCACAATGCATTGCTTCCAGACTAACGGCAACGTCTCATTCAATCCGCCTGACAGGCTGGAGGGAAGGGAAGCTTCCTTTGTCCCCATCCTGCAGATGAATATACTGAGGATCTAGGGGATTAGAATAAGAATCTGACTTTTGAATTTGGTCTCCTGAGTCTGGCCACAAACATTTTCAAAGACCTACCATATTCCAAGGATAGTGCTTTTGCTTTGGGGATATAGAAACGAATACAGCACACATCATGCCCTAGAAGCCAGTGCTGTTTTCCTTATGTCGCATAATTAATAGAGTAATTATTCTCACAGAGGACCTGCAAGGTCTCCTAATGTGATAGACTTTCACCCACCCTCAGCCATTCACTGCTGTTTCAACAGAAGATCAAGTTCGTTTCTGCCTCGTAGAGAGAAGGAAGTATTTTGAGTGGCATGAGGAGATTACATGAGAATTGTGCCTCAGTCTCCCTTTTGGTGTCAAAGCTTCTGCTCAACGGTGATTTGATCCTGAAGCTTCTGTAACTTTCCATGTCATCCTTCTCCACTCAGGGCAGGCACTCCTCCTGTCTCAGGTCCTCCCTGGGTCATTTGTTAATGAGTGGCAAGCTACAGGTGATGCTGCCTTGTCAGGGTTGATTAGTTAGGCTGAAATTTGCATTTTGCTTCCGAAAACCAGTTTGGGATCAGAAAGCAGTAGGGCTCCAGCTTTCAGAGTGAATGCCCCTGAGGCCAGACATCTGAATTAACCAAGAAGCCTTTTCTCCCCCTTCCTTCCATTCCTCAAGCTTCTTCCTCACCTCTCCCCGTGCACCAGAAGGCTGGTTAACTGCAGCAAAGACTCTCTGAACAAGCCTGCAGAAGGAAAAGCCTTTTTTTTTTTTTTCCTTCAAAGAAGATGATGCAAAGCTCCCTCCAGCCTCTCTGGAGAGTCAGTGAGGGAACAGGCTGTCTCCAAATGCCATTAAAACATTTCTCAAATTAAAAACAGTCTTGGAATGTACAACTTTACGAGTGGTTCGGTGATACAGGGATGGTGGGTTTCCCCTACCTGAGAGTTCGGACAAGGGTCAAAGGCATCAGCCCAGGCATGGGTCCCCACCTCTGTCCTGTGACATGAGAGGTCCTGGGGCAACACCTTTAGCCTCTCTGAACCCCAGTCTCACCCTTGTTAATAAAAATGAAATCTTTCTCTTTCTCCTCCCTCCCTAATATCAGAGAAGTGGCTCTGTTATTATCAGAGATAACGGACTCGGCTCTCTTCTTCACATGCCATCTCCTGAGCCTCCCTCTCCTCCCCTCCCTCTCCCCTCTGTCATGGTGCTATTTTAAGTTGAGGCTTCCAGCCAAAATCTGTACTTTATTAATTACGCGTCAACTACTCTGTGTAATGTTTAATGCATTCTCCAGATTGTATCAAATCCACAGTTAAGGGAGGAGTCTGAATCTGTTCCGGGTGCCTGGCAGGGTGGGTGCTGGGAGGGCTGGGGGCCAGGGGCCAGCCTGCGTCTGCCTTGACTCAGTCCCCCTTCCTCTCCACCCCTGCAGTCTCTGTTAAGGCCAAGCCTCAATCTGGCTCGCAGCTCCCTATTTAAAGAACACACAGCACCCGACTGGAAGGTAGGAAACCTGTCTCATTAGGAAGGGCCAGGACAACTGAGAGCATTTGAAGGGAGGGTGGAAGGCTGAGGGGCTATTTGAAAGTGTGGCTCAGTGATGTGCCAAGAGAAGGATGGGGATGACACTGACCATCTGTTCTCCTCCAAAGAGGACATAGAAATAGCGTGTGTGCTGGAGCAGGAAAGCTGTGAGTTAGACCCAGGTACTCCACGCCTGGCTGCTGGGTTTCAAGTGCTGACTAGCTGTATGAGTTGAACAAGACCTTCTTCAGCTCATCTGCACCACAGGTTACCGATCTGGAAAAGGCTCAAGATGCTGTCTGAGGTCCTTCTTAGCTTGAGTCTTTTGTGCTTCTTTCTGAGAGAAGTTACCAGAGATTATGGGGCAAAGCAGAATCTCTTTGAGGGCATACAAAGATGAATTCTGTGTGCTTCCTCAGGAGTTCATAATCAGATGGGGAAGGCAGATAACAATAACATGTGAAATACAAATAATAGCAAGCAGGCACTGTTATATGTGCTTTGTCCAGAAGAACACATTATATGCCCTCATCATCCTTATGAGATAGGTTCTACTACTATTCTTGTATTGCTGAGGAGAAAAGTAAGGGACAGAGAGGTTAAGTAACTTGCCTACAGTGGACTAGGTTTCGAATCCAGACCAATCCACTACAAAGTTGGTGACACTCACCACTGTGCACACAGGGTCGGGAAAGTAATATAGGAACTTGCACACAAGGCCAACTCTGCTGAGTGCTGTAGCCAGTGACAAGGACCATGGGTTTATAGAGAGAGCAATTGAGTCCGAGTGGGCAAGTCCTGGAATGCTCCACTGAGGAGGCGGGAACTAGGTAGAGCCTGAAAGGTAGGGTGGGAAGGTGTGGCAGGAGCAGCTTGAGAAGGAAGGTGAGAGGAACCGGCACAGCTGGAAGAAAGGGGCAGGGTGTGGCAGAGACGGTGTGGGGAAGAAGAGATGAAGCGTTCCTGGTGGCAGGGTGTCAGAACCCCGCTTAGGAGTCTGAGCTATGTCTTAAAAGCTGTGGGAGCCGTTAAAAGGGTTAAACGCTATGGACCCTAAGTTGAGGGATGTGGGGCAGGAGCTAGCACAAGTTCAGGAGCACATGATAAAAGTCTTAGCTAGGGCTCCAGGAAGGGAGGGCAGGTGAGGGCACCTGGAGGAGACTGATAATGTGGGGAATGAGGAAGGGGGAGGAGTGGAGGGGTTGAGGGGAGTGCACCTTTGCCTGAAACGGCTGGTGAGGAAGGTGGACAGTGGCCCTAGGGGTGTGGGGCAGGGGTTCTAAACTGTGCAGAGAGGCTGACAAAGCGTTTTTATTCAGCTTACATACCACTTGCTCAGAGGAGCCTTTTCTGAGCTCCCCGAGCCCCAACCAACAGTTCTGGTTGCCTGGTCACAAATTCTCAGCCGCTTGTGGAGGGAGCCCTGCCCGCCTCTTTAACGTGGCACCAGCTGTTACTCGCTCGTGTCCCTCTCCCGTCAGCCCTGTGCTTGTTCGGTTCTGCGCCCCAGCACCAGGCCAGCGCTGGGCACGTCAGTGCTCAGTAAACACTTGCTCAGTGAACTGAGCTCTGCCTCTAGGTCGGGTGCCCTTCTCCCACCCTTGGGCATCATCCCGTGGCTTCTCATCACCATTTCCCCAGGGCCTGCGCCTCCCCGCACAGTGCATGCAGGGCAGGAGGAGATGTATTCACGCGCGCACCTGTCCACTCTCCCCACGCTGATGGGTTCTGACACTTCCGTGCAATTTGCCGGGTGGCAATAATGAACAGTTTAGCATGGAAATTGGCCTTAGCAGGGGGGGGCTGGTGTGTGCATGAGGGATTAGACAGCATGTGGCTAGGGGACACCTTCAGCCCTGAAGCTCCAGTGGAATAGATATCTGATGTCCCTCCCTGGCCGTCCTTCCCAGGGGATCCTCCTCTGCTCTTTCTGTGCCCCCCAAACTCTTCTCCTTTGTCACTACCAACATCTACCTGAGGAGGGGTAAGAGGGAGGAGCCCACAGTTTTGTTCCCATTTCCCAGAATGCTTCTCAAGGGAGTTTCTCTTCCCCGTCCCCTCACAATCCAAAAGGTAAGAGAATGCAGGTGGGTCTGCCTTCCCCCTCCTTCCGGTTTACCACCAGTTACTTAGTGGTGGTGTCTTCCTTTGAGGACCAGTTGTAGACACTTCCTAAGAAATACTTTCTTACCAAATCCCCGTGGGACACTGAGGGAAAGGGGAGGACAGAGCATCTGATCCTCACTCTCAGAAGTGAGATAATCGGGCTTCCTTGAAAACTCCTAGGAGGTAACACAAACTCCTTTCCAGGCTGCACTGGCGCATCTTTCCCGGGCGCCGGAGCCAGCCTGCTCGCCCTCAGTGTGCCTCCATGCCACCACCGCCTTGCAGAGGGGCCTCCTCAGGACTACTTAGCAGGAGCTGCCTGATGCTAGCTAGCGGCACTAATGGATTCTGTTGATTCTGTTATCTCTCGGGGACCCTTGTCTGCAGATCGGCAAAGCGGAAGGAGGTGGCAGGTTAAAAATACTGTTAGCAAAGAGGCTTAGGTGGGGGCCGTGCCATGGGAACTGCGGTGATGAGAGTCCTCTGGGACAAGAAGTCAGGAGTGGAACCCAGGGTGCTGGACCTTGAGATGGCCTGACTGCTCTTTTGCCTCCAGTTTGAAGACGCCACAATTTTGAATTTGAATTTGCAAAGGAGCATGGAGATGGAGGGATTCATTTAGCCTCTTTCATAAGGTCTGGACAGTTAGCTACTTACTGGGTGGCCCTCTCTGCTTGGGGTGGTGGGTGCCCAAGCTCTGATTAATTTCATAGCATACATTCTCTTACCCAGGATAAGAAGCCAAGTCCTGGATGGGAGGAAATAACAATGCCCTACATTTATAGGCTGTTTTTATTGCTCCTGAAGTGCCTCCACATACAGTACCTCATTGCATGCTCACAACATGCCTGAAGTGAGAATTATTACCCACCCCATTTTTATATATGGGGAAACAATGTTCTGCAAGTTTATGAGACTTGTCCAAGGTCACGTATCTAGAGTGGCAGAGTGTGGACTTGAATAGGGTTTTCTGATTCCTTGTTCAGGACTCATCTCGCATCCTGTGTTTTGCTTTGCTGAACCGCCCTATCAGGGAACAACCCATGGGGCTCCCTGCAACAGCCCAGGGCAAGCCCTCAGTTCATTTCACGTGCCTTAAAAGCCTACAGGCCCGGCTGCCTCTACCAGGTACAGGGCTAGCCTAGTGCCAGGTTGCTCTCAAGGCCATTTGTCTCACTCCCTGGAGATCTGCAGGAAAGCCTGTAGCTGTGGCTTACCTTCCCCAGCTCAGGGCTGCAGATTCCCAGGACAGAGAGGACCCCATGCTTCCCAGTGAGACTCCACCCTCTTTGTGGGCTGGGGATCTAGGTCTCATTTTCTGACCACAGAGAACAAATGTTCTACAGTTCCCACTGGCCAACTGAGTCAATGCTTTTCCAATACGTCTCCTTCCCACTCAGAAAGTCCTTTGTAAGGGTTACCGTCTGGCTACAGCTGTTTATTCTGTTCACTGAGAGTTAGTTACTTCCAGTGACAGGGCAGGACCCATCCCCAATTGTTCAAGGAGAGAGCACCCTGAAAAGGGACCCATCCACACCACCTCCAGTAAGGGCACATTACCTTTCTCACATTTAACACACGACGTGGGAAGAAACCAACCCCAAATGGCAAGATTTGGGAAGAGAAAGAAAAGAAATCTCAATTGATTGGGAACTCCCACAGAAGCACCGGCACTTGGTCACTTCAGTTCCACCCCCAGTCTCACCCTCCCCTGGCAAGGCGTGGGGCTCAGGCAAGTGTCCTAAGAGCTGACATTGAGGCTGGTTGGAAGTAAAGCTGCCCGAATCCTCAACAGGCTCTGCCCGCTAAGCTGGGAGCAGGGACTCCAAAGGACAAAGACATGATCCCTGACCTGTGGAGACTTCAAATGTCACTCCAATGCCTACTGTGCAGAGTGTGGTGCTTGGCACAGAGAGTTGGCTGTGATCTGGGCTTTGCCTCCAGCCACTTGTACCGGGAGGGAGCGACACATGCTTAATGACAATGCACGTGGAAGGATTTGAAAAATGTTCTGGAAGTTCAAAAGAATGAGAGATGAAGTCTATAGGACAGGGGATGAGAAAAGAAAAATCAGCACTTGTACAATGTATCAGTAATGAGATTTGCAAAGAACACAAAGTAAGGGTGTCATGCTCTGACATAATAATTAACTCAAGTCAGGAAGGAGGCATAGTGTTGAAGGAGGGTAAGAGCACATGCTGGCAGGAACTTAGGAGAAAGTGGCTCTCCCTGTTTAGTTTCTGAGCAGGTGGATTCCTAACCGCTGGCTTCGGCTCCTGACACCTATCGGGGCTCACTCACAGCACTCCCTCCTCACCTGAAACCCCTCAGTTCCCAGCCCAATGGGATTCTGTGCAGTTCAGCACAGGAGTCTGCACCTGGGGCTACAAATAAGAGAGGGAGTTCCCAAAATAGAGAGCAGAGCTTGGAGCGATGATGGAATGTCACTGGGAGTCTCTAGGTCTCCAGAGACTGGCATCAACTAGACAAAGGAAATCCACGGGTAATTTCCAAGTTTCATTTGCTTACGTTGGTGCAGAGCTTTAACCCCCTTTGCTCACTAATCTTGGACCAGAGCTCCTAATGAGGGCTGCCCTCACTACTGAGAATTTCATGGAGCTTCTGGAGGAAAAGGGCTCTGAGGAAGAGAGAAACAAGGGAGAGGAGGACACCAGGAAAATATCTGGTGTCCTCTCTCCCACACCCCCTGACAGCAATGTGAGCTGCTAATGCATTAATTAACTAGTAGTTCTGAATGTACTCCATTGTACCTCATTGTCTGCAGCTGCCATTCCCTGGAGGAGCTATAATATACTCAGTGCACACTATATAATTACTTAAATATCAACACGTGTGTCCCCTGCCCAGTGCTGGGACGGGTATTTACTTGTGTTAATGAGAACTGTAATGGCCACACTGATGAGAGGCCCGTGGAGGTAGGAGGGGCTGAGGCACAGGCCGTCTGAAGTTGAGGTGCATGTGCCCCCGATTTCCCTCTGTTCTCACTTCCCTACCACCCGCTCCCCACATCCTGCCCTGAGAAGGACATCTCAGGACGTGGGTGGAAGCTTCTCCCCAGACCACAGGCCAAAGTGCCATCGGCTTCCCGCTTCTCTAATGCAAGTCAGACGCAGCAGCCTGCATGTGCTGCATAATGACTATGTTTTTGCTTAATACAAATTGTGGTTATTTAGCAGCCCAAGTACCGATTCCCTACTGAGATCGCATCGTTGAACCCCCCCCCACACACACACACATACACACAGACTTGGCAGATAAGTGCAACACCTGCGTGCTGCCCCTGCCCCCACGTGCCCCCTCAACCCATCAGTGAATTACTCTGTGGCTTGGGGGATCCAGCGTTATTAACACTGAGATGAGTGACAAAGTGAACTTGCTATATGAATCCAGACTGGTGGAACTGGAAGGGCACGGCTTTAGAATCACAAGGCCTGGGTTCAAAGTCCGGTGGTGCCATGAAACCCAGGGCAAGTGACCAAGACCTTAGGAGCTTTGGTTTTCTTCTATGGAAAGTGGGCACAGGGACACTGACATCACAGGCGAGGGGTACAAGCTGTACTTGATGAGAAATGTTAGTGCTTCTCTCCCTCCCTTTCCCCTCTTCACATGTAGCTGTGTCTGGATGGGGAGTGGAGTCATCCGTGCAGAGGAGGGGAAGAGAGTATAGGGACGTACCAACACCTTACACTCAGATTTCAGCTTATAGCATACTCCTTTGACTTTAAAACAGGTCCCTAGAGCCCTGGCTGGTGTAGCTCAGTGGATTGAGCGCGGGCTGGGAACCAGAGGGTCCTGGTTCGATTCCCTGTCAGGGCACATGCCTGGGTTGCAGGCTGGGTCCCCAGTGAGGGTCATGTGAGATGCAACCATACATTGCTGTTTCTCTCCCTCTCTGACTCCCTCTTCCCCTCTCTCTAAAATAAAAAAAAAAAAAAACAAAACAGGTCCCTAGAATGCAACAGGCTCTTGTCTGTGTTGTTCATGGATATATTCCCCCTAGAAGAGTGACCGCACAGACTCAGTGCTCAGGAAATACTGAATAAACAAATAAATGGCATTCTCTTATTTAATCCTCATACATTCCCATGTGATCAAGTATATTGCCTCCATTGTGCAGAAGACTAAACAGGCTCAGAGAGGGTGAGTGCCTTGCCCAAGGCACAACAGCTAGCCTGGGATAAAAACAGGGTCTGACTCGAGTGCTCTTTCTGATGCCTTTAGCAGGCTCCAAATAAGTGCTTGGAGAGTTTTTGATTTTATGAAAAAAGGAAAATAAACACAGAAGAAGATGAAGTGTATGTGGATGATAGATACTGCTTCTGAGAGTCTAATGGCCCTCACGCACTTCTTAATGTACCACCTATGACCACCTAGTGGCATCCTCTTAAGTCCCAGTTTCAACCAGGACAAGAGGCCAGGGAAACAGAACTTCTCGGCAAGCACAAGAGGCGGGACCTCTGCAAGGCAGAAGACTGGGCTCCTCCAGGATCATGAACTCAAGAGTTTACTTTCATGTTCATTTCAAAAGATAGCCTGCCCTTCAGTGGTTTTCTGTGATCATCAGCCCATCTTGCACTTTTAGAGTGAACTCCCTAGAGAGGGTCCTGATGTTCTCACTCTGGCCTGAGGATGCTCCCAGACAAGTCATTGTGAGTACGACAGCTGGGCTGGGGTAAAGGCTGCCCTACCCCCTGCACTGTGCTCTCTCTTTATGCTGATGAGACAGCCAGAGGAAAGAAGGGGTTGACCTTTGGGAGTCACGGGCAGACGGACGACAGGCCACACACTCCAGACCCAGACATGACACATACTAAAAAACTGATAAACTAGTGCAGATTAATGGAGTGATGACAAGACACAGGGAGAGTTCAGATGGGTTACACGTGATTGGCAAAGTCTTAGACCACCAGCCTTGCGTGTTGGTAGAACTTTAACTCATTGTGCATATTGCTCTGTCTCCCACAGTGAACTGGGTGCTGCAGGGCCCAGTCCCAGGGCAGATTGTTGTTGCATCCAAAAGCATATTTTGGATGCATCTAGTCCTGCCTGGAAATAAGCCAGAGCCCCTATTCTAGAAAAATAAGAGTGGCCCCAGCCTTGTGGGCAAGCAGACAGGTGCTTGGAGCACCAAGGAGTCTGAGAGACAGGGACTTGGACTTGGAGATTACATTGGGGTGTGTAGGGGCAGAATGTGGAGAAGCCCACGGGAAGGGAAGACCGATGAGGGTAAGGGCTCGGGGTGGGAGAGGAGGCGGGGCAGAAAGAGCTTGTACAACGGTGAGAAGGGGACTTTATTCTGCAGAGGAGATGGGCACCAATCAAGTGTGGCTTTGAGCAAGTGACTTCCCTTTCACGATCATAAGTGTTTTTAATCCGCTTATGCTGGATGAACTCTAAAATCTTTACTATTTTAAAAATTCTAGAATTCCAGACTTATTACTCCCTCCTGAAATGTCTGGACTTTTCTGGTCACAGCCAACCACTGAAACCAGGATCTCCAAGGTCTTTTCCCACTAGCTGTGGGGTGCCCTGTGCATTCCTCATTAGATATTCACCACCTCTCCTCACTCCCCAGCAACCCCCTTCATTTCCCCATATGCAGATGGCTTTGTTTTCCAAACCTGATAGATGATGACAGGTATATTGTCTCAGCATCACCAGACTGCCAGAGGCAGCTTAAGTCAAATAATTTCCTTTCCCCTAATAACTTGGTGGATTTTTTTTTCTCTTAAAAGGCAAAAAAAAAAAAAAAAAAAAAGGCCTTCTTTTTAATGCCTCTTTTTTACCTTAAAGAGACAGAGTGTCATTTATCTTCCTCTTGAGTCCAAAGTCAAATGAAAGGAGTGTTAAGCAAAGACCAGCCTGCCTTGGAGCAGTCATTTGTGACTGGAGTTTGGGGAGAACAGGGATGGGCCTTGGGGACCATCTCCAGGGTCTCGTGATTGACGGGCTGGGAGGAAGCGGGTGGGTGAGATCAGAACCTTGAAGCCAGGAGGAGAGGCACAGCCATCCACAGAGGCAGGGGAGCAGGGGGCCCTGTGAGGTTGGATGCCTGCCGAACGCAGGGTCAGGGGCTGGCTAGTGGGCAAGAGCTATCTGCGAGGGTGCTCATAAAGGGGCTAGCTCAGCCAAGTGCACTCAGAACAAATCTGGTGCGGTCAAAGTCAAATAGGCTTGATGGTAGAATTCTGTGACCCCAAAATTATTTTGGCCTTTGGAAAAGGACTAATGCTGGCATTTTACACTATAATTTGCTTTTTGCCTGATAGCCTAAATTGTTCTTAATGAACAATTCACCATGATTGGGTGATATGCCAACCAATGAATTCTTTAAGTTCCTTCTGAATGATAAATATCCTGGCAGCACAAAGATAAATAAAATATACTCCTTGCTCTCAAGAATCCCAGGATCTAATGAAGATCACAAGATAGGGAAAGCAAAATGACAAGGAGCAATGCCAGTGAGCAAATGCAGATACAGATGACAGTTGTGCAGAAATTCAAGGATCAGCTGGGGTTAAAGGGGAAGGCTTCCTGGAGTGGGTGTCATTCCCAGAGGTGCTATAATGGGGGTACCATCTCATGAAGGGCTGTGATCTGACTACAGGCTGGGACAAGAGGACACAAATTTAAGGTAAGTAGGTAAGTTTGCTTGGCACTCGACAAAGCTGGAAAAAGGCAAATTGCCCACATGAAAGAGGAGAGTGGTAGACGTGGGGAGGGTGCCATGCACTGGCACTGAAACTTCTTGAGCCTAAAGGACAGGTAAGATTTAAGTGTGCTGGGAATGGGGTGGGTGCTTTTAGTCAGACTTAATGGTAATCATAATCATAATTGCAGCTAATTTTTATTAAATGCCTATCGTGGCCCAACACTATTCTAAATATTTTATACGCATTATCTCATTTAGTCTTCAAAATAAAATAATGAGCTGGTTCCTCTTTTAGAGGTGAGAAAACTGAGGCACTGAGAGTTTAAGAAACTTGCCTAAATTACCTAACCTACTCTCTAATTGTCGGTTTCTTTAGTTATTAAATGACAATAATAATAGCTCCAACCTAATAGGATTTTGTGTTGTGAGGATTCAATAAGAAAATGCATGGGAAGCACTAAGCACAGGGCCTGGCACACAGTAGGTGCTCAGTAAATAGTAGCATTAGCATTATGAGCAGTGGCTCTGAAGGAGAGGTGCAGGCCTACGTGAAAGCTACTGTTTGGGGCTTCGGTTAACTCATGGAGTTAACATTTTTTGGCTGAGGGAAGTATAGGAGGGGGGACCCCCAAAACCCAGGAATTTATTTATAAAAATTATTTATTCTTACATGTTTAAACTTGAGTCACCTTCAAAGTATTCTCCACTGGATGCAGTACACCTATTGCAATGTTTTTTCCACTGCTTAATACAGTTTTTTCAACTTGTCAATTTTGATGCCTTTTAGTGCTACTGCTGTTTTGTTTATTTGTTTGTTTCACCTCTTCCACATCGGCAAAACATTTTTCTTTGAGGACTTTTTTCATCCAAGGAGACAAACAAACGAAATTTGCTCACAGTGAGATCGGGTGACTAGGGAGGGTGGGGCATGGGGGTTGGTCAAAAACTGCTGAACACTCAACACGGTGTGGGCAGGTGCGCTCATACATCACCATCATGGAATGGGCAAGCACATTGGAAGAGTCTTCAAAAAAAATTCACTGAAGCTGAACACAGCCTCTCACAACAACGCCTGCTGGTACACAGATACAGATGGGTTCTTAGAACACTCACCTAGCACGGAAAGCCTGTACCACAAGGGGCCTGCCCTCCCAAAGATAATTCTGGATTTTTTGGGTCCCTTCTCATAATTGGAAAGGTAGGAGGAATCATATTATGAAAGGTCTGGGATGCCTGGATTGTGCTTTGTGAAAGGGTATGTTCTATTCTTTCCCCTATTTCTAGCTCACTAGTTTGTCGCTGCCTTAAAAACACCTCCCAAGAACCTGCAACTTACTGCTGCCCCCTCTTCCTCCATTTCTGACACCTCTGCCTCCCAGACATGCCCACAGCACTGCCCCCATCTACAGTGGTGCACAGGGTCTGAGCTCAGCCTGGGCGGGGTGAGCAGAACACATGCCCTGACACTTATCTCACTGCTGGGGAGCAGGCTTCTGTGCTCCTGGGTGACAAGTGTCCCAAGGAAGCTGTCTTCTCTTGCTAAAAGAACCTGGAGGGCAGAGGGAGCTGATCTCACTGTGTCCTCAGAGAGTATGGAGTCCACTGCCTATTTGCGCAGAAGGGTGGGCTGGGCAGGCTCCAGTCTTACCTGGACTCCCCTTAGAAGGCTGCACAAAGCTGCCTTTTGTGTTCAGGAGACAATTTCTAGAGCATTGGAGGACAAGGGGGTAACTGAGTTGCTCTGGGACCAGCTGGCTACAGAAGATGGGTTCCTGTAGTGCCTCCTAAAGAATGTGGCCAATCAGCCTGATGCCATGGAAAGAGCCCTGGCCGAGGAAGGAGGCTGACAGCTGGGTGACCCTGAGCAAGTCCCTGCCCTCTCTGGGCTGTAGCTGCCTCACTGGCTCATCTGAAGGTAGTGGAGGGCAGTGGTTGAAGGTGAAGCCTACAGCCCGTCTCTTTAGGGTTGATTCTCGGAGCTGCATGACCTGGGATAAGGTACCTGATCTCCAGGAGCCAAATGTCCTCATCTGAAAAATGACATGGTGCAGGACTATGAGTTAATACATATACAGCACTGAGAATATGACCTGGCACCAAAAACATTCGATTATTCTCTAGTGTTACTACTGCCACTGCTCCTGAGCTGTGGGTGTTGGGTTCGATTCATGAGCCTTTGTAAGGGCTCTGAGAAGTCTGTGCTTCTAGCACCGTTTAGATTCAGACTTAACGAGTATTAGCGGAATGCGTACTACATGTGAATATGTTATCATATTTAATCCATGAACAAGTCCTGTGAGTCCCGTGTTATTATACTCATTAAAAAATGAGGAGAAGAGAAGCTCAGAGAACTTGAGTTGAGTTCTCAAGCTCACACAGCGAGCACATGCCAAAGCCAGGATTTGCACACAGCCCCCAACCAGCCCTCTTCCTACTCTGATCCATCTGCACTAGGACAAAGGGCTGTTCCTTTGTACTGAGCTGTCGTATCTGGCTAAGATCTGGGGCCGAGGCTCTGGTTCCAGGCAGCTTCAGTTTGGGACCTGTGTGAGTATGCTAAGCCCATCTCAAGGGTGGATAGGGGATTTGCCAATGGACATGCTACCGGCTGAACTGGCATTAGCCAGCCGTACTGGGGATGAGACAGAGGGGAGCTAAAATTAATCCTCTCATTATGGGCCTGACCTGCAGAGGGATGGGCAGCCCTGAGCCAGAAAGAAGAGCTCCCAGCAACATCTGCTGCTGCAGTCTGCTCGATTTTCATTTCCTCTGTACCACCAGGGAATGCTGCCTGAGTACCCGGATGCCAAGGTGTGATATGGGCACACATGTATAGACATGCAGGCACAAACTCACACCAGAGATGGAATGATGGAATGAGGGGCTCAAGGATGCAGAGCCTTGGAAACAAAGGAAGTGAGTAGGTCTTCTCCCCTACGCCAAGTGCCCTCTGAGGAGGGCAGTGGGGTCAGAGGCTGGGAGCTCAGAGGCAGGATGAAAACAGGCACTGCAAGTGTGTCTAGGGCCTGCCTGGCAGTGGAGAGGCCTTGCCCACTGACTAGCCTCAGCTCCTGTCAGTGAGATGGTTCCCCAATGCAGGAAGGAGGGGAATGGGGACTCAATAAGGGTGTTGTGTGGTGCTGGGGGGTGGGGAGAGAAGGGATAATTCTTCAGAGAGCCTGTGTTCTTATTCTGTTCTTGCAGGGCACCTGGGGGAGGCATCAAAGAACACAGACGGCAGAGTCATAAGGAGACTCAGAGGGTGGGGTGGGAGGCTGCAAGGGCTGCTGAGTGCTGAGAGAGGGACGGACAAAGGAGTTGTCAACCTCTCTGGATGGTCATCAGCCAGATGTGCAGACCATACGGAGACAGCTGGAGGCAGGGGGAGGTGGTGAGGGAAAAAAAGATAAAATGAAGGGAAGATGGCTGGGAAGGGCATCAGCCGCAGGTAAGAAAGGCAGTTCACGTAAACTGCCCAGCCCAGCGATGCCATCAGAGTGAGAAGTGGGAGGTGTTCCCATGCCTCCCGTTAAGCTGGCAACTGTGAGAGGACCACAGAGACTGCCAGGCACGCCTGCTGAGCCCCTGCCCAATTCCTCTGCTTTAAGTTTCCTTCATGACTCGATTTCCACAGTACATCCCTGCTCTGTAACTAGCCCTGATGCCTCCTCTCCTCTGGTAAACCTCAAGTTCACTGCTGCAAAGTGACGACATTCCCAATACCACGGTGGTGGACATAGGAGAAATCCTTTCAAGAAAATGAGTTGGAGTTTCCTGGTCTCCCTCAGTGTCTCAGGGATGCCAGGAAACTTGGATTTGGCCCCTGCTGATCTGACCCTTCCATGGTGCTAGGACTCTCTGGCCAGGCCCAGCCAATTGCTGTCTTTGGGGGAGCTGGGTCAGCTGTGAGCCAGCTGTGGTTGAACTTCGTGCACCAGCAACTCTGTGGGAGCTCCCAGACCACTCAGAAGACAGAAGTCAACAGCACACCCAACCAACCATGAGCAGACTGGCTGATCACTGCCAGTCAAACAGCAGTGAGCAGACTGGCTGATCCTGCAGAAATCTTTAGGAGGAGGTGTATGATGAGGGATGGAACACCTAGAGACCCTATACTGGGAGACAACTCAGAAACTAGACTGAGGGAGGGTGGAAAAGAAGGCTAAGGGGTGAGGGTTGGGGAGGAAGGGGATATACGAGGTCAAGAACAAAGTGTGAATCTTCCACCCAGGTCCACTCATCTCAGCTCAGCATCTAACAGATAGTGCAGTGTGAGCTCAGTGTGAGCCAGGCACTGGGCAAGTGGAGCCATCCCTTCTGGGGGAGAAGCCTTCTTTCTCCTCCACGGGACCCCTGGGGCTGTTGTGTCTGCCACCCAGGGGTCTAGTATCCAAGTAGGAAAGATTTGAGGTTACCGGCTTGAAGGCAAAGAGAGAGGTAAAATGAACCCTGAAAGATCCCATTAGGGTGGAGAAGGCCTAACTTTGCTTATCTCTTAAAATTCTAGGCGTCCTGAGAGGTCTATGTCTTCCTGCTTTGTTCTGTTCTCTGCTGGGAGGTCTGGATCCAGCTGGCTTCATACCAGTACTAACTGCTCTCCCGGGGAATGCGCTGGAAATCTGGAAAGGTTATCCACAGTCCCGGTGGGGGGTGGGAGCTACAACTGGAGGTCCTGGAGGAGTGGGGAGCAGAATCAGCCTGGAGAAAGGGTACAAGAAAGGCAGTCTTTTTAAGAGAATGCCTAAGAAAACCTGACAGTTTGAGATGGAAGACCCTACAGTTCAAAAGGTAGTTAAAAGGTACCTAGGGACTCATTGACATGGTTATAGGGTTGGACATGGGTCAGCTTCCCATTGAGTGGTATCTTGGGCTTTGTTTGAAGTGAATTGATGGATGGCTCAATTCGGTTCCTGATTGAAGCAACCAGCCTGATGTACCCTCCTCTATCTCACATTTATCTGGTGCTTACAGTTTACAAAATGCTTTCAAAGTCAGTTTTGATTTAAAGTCACAAGCTGTCAGATAAATGGGTGAGGACTTACTGCCATTTCATAGGTGAGGAAACAGAGGTCGAAGGATGATGATGATGATGGCAGCCTGGTTACATGGACCAGGCCAAGCCTTTTAAAGGCAGTGAAGAGTCCTCATGGCTGGTAATGAACTCTGGGGTCCATTGATTTCCATGGGTGTGGGCAGGAGGACAGAGCAGGAGCCTTGGTCAACCCAAGCACGGGCTTGTAGGTTACATATCAGCATGATTTGGGGTTATGGGGCCATGAGGCCATGGGGCCATGGGGCCATGAGTGAGAAGGTCAGAATTAGGTTGACACAGGTTGGAAAAACCTTATGAAGAATGGGAAAGGCCAACTAGAAAGAGTCCTAAAGTGGGAAGCAGATAATCAAGGGATGTTGTCCAGGTAGAGAGAGAGCCAGGGAAAGAGTGTGTTTATTCAGGGGGATGTAGGCCACTGAGGAAGCCAGGGGAGGTTAGCCCATGCTGGATCAAAGGCTAAAGCCTGGAGTTATTTTTCACAGCTACATATTATGTCCCTGACTTGATCATGGACCTTAAATGGCTCCCCCTTGGTTGCCAAAGTACAAACCCAGAGCGTACCATTCATGGCTCACCACCTGGCCCCAACCTGCCCCCGCAGAAGCTTGCCCACTCCGGCTACCCCCTCTCCTCTCACCCTCAGTCCTTGAGCACCGGGCCACTCACGGTTGCTGCGCCCGCACAGTGTCTTTGCACAGACTCTTTCGGCTGCTGCTGGGGAGTGGCCTTTTTAGCCTTTTCTCCAGCTTAAAACCCCTTATATTTATGAGCCAAGCGCAAATGCCCCACTGTTCTTCAATACTTTCTCCAACTTTCAAAGGCCAAGCCATTCATTCTCTCTGCCTTAGGCCCTCAGCACTTCGTGCATTTTTTTAAATATGTTTTAAGAAATTTATTTATTTTTAGAGAGAGGGAAAGGGAGGGAGAGAAACATCAGTGTGTGGTTGCCTCTCGTGTGGCCCCTACTAGAGGTGTGGAGACCTGGCCTGTAACCCAGGCATGTGCCCTGACTGGGAATCGACCTGGCGACCCTTTGGTTCACAGGCTTGAGCTCAATCCACTGAGCTACACCAGCCAGGGCAGCATATTTCTATCTTGATATTATCCTATGGTATTCCATTTGTTAATGCAAGGCAAAATGTATTCATCTGTATATTTCTCACCTACCCCATGTCGAGCACAGTGCCTATTACCACAGACAGTGAGTCGAAGATTAGTTAGGAGTATAGATTCTAGACCTATACAGCTTAGTTTGAATCCCTGCTCTGCCTCTGATTAACTGTAACTTCTCTGTGCCTCAGTTGCCTCATTTTTAAAATGGGGGTAAAAATTACAGCATCATTATGAGAGTTAAAAGAGTTAATATATGCAAAGCTTAGGACATTGCCGCTTAGTAAGCACTATGCAAGTGTTTACTGTAATGATTATTATCTTTTGAAAGAATGAAGAAACACCATGGTATTAGCAAGCTGGTCACCTGAGAAGTCAGAAAGAGTGTAATGTGATGTAGGGGTGGAAATCAAGTTCTGATGGAGTGTAACATGGAATTATAGCCAGCAAAAGCCTAATCAATGGGCTGCATAACTAGTACAGTGGTTCTCAAAGTGTGGTCCCTGGACCAACAGCATCAGCCCCACCTGGGAACTTGTTAGAAATGCAAATTGTCAGTCCTCACCCCACCCCTTGGATCCTGAATTGGAAACCCTGGGGCTGGGGCCCAGCGGTGTGTGTTTGACAAGCTCTCGGGTGATTCTGATGTACACTCAAGTTTGAGAACCACTGGGCTAGACTTTGCTGGGGTCTCATTAGCTGGGTGAAGTGCACGCTCTGAAATTTCAAACCTGCTGCTGCAAAACAGGTTTGGGGCTGTGCCCTGAGGACTGGAGCGCGAGTCGGGGACGAGGCTGCCGCTGACAGGAGACACCATGCAATGAACACAGCACGGCCTCGGCCACACAGCAGGAGCTCAGCAAGTGTCAATCCCTATGCTTTCCTCATTTCCCTGCACAGAAGTGGTACCAGAGCAACGACACAGAAAAAGCCATGCTCCCAGGTCACTGCTTTTGGAGCAGAATCCCCGAGATCTCTGTAGCAGAGGGGAGGGGAAAGCTACAGCACAGAATCATGGGAGCCTCACGCTGAGAATTAGCACACACAATGTGCACCTAGGCACCTGTTCTCTCATGGGTGTGGGGACAGCGTGTACAGGGACGTTGTCACTCTGCTGGAGCCTACAGCTCAGCTAGAGGAACAGGTGGAGAAGAATGAGGGAGGAGAGCTTGGCGGGGGCCCAGCGTTCCCCACAAAGGTTTACACGGTGAGTCGGGCTGGCCCCAGCCTCCCCCTGAGGAAGGCCTGAGATGCCAAATGAAGGAATAAATCTTCAGTGGGTGGGGATGGGGGTGTTGCCTGCCTCGGCTTCCTCTCCAAGAGGTTCGTCCGTGTGAAAGCTAGCAGCACTCCCTTACCTCACACTGCACCTGGGCCCTTGGCCCCCTGGCTGGGAACCCACTTTTGAGAGTATTGAATGAGGCACAATGTAAACACCTGTATCCATAAGGATGTGAGGAAGAGGGGAGTTCAGGGACTCAACCCTTAGACAAACCCAATTTAGGATGATTTGGGGCAGTGGTTTGCAAAATGTGCTCCCCAGACCAAGAGCATCAGCCTGATCTGGGAACTTGCAAAATCAGCATCTGGGAAATGCACATTCTCAGGCCCCATCCCATATCCATTAAACCCAAACCTCTGCAGGTGGGGTCCAGCGATCTGTATTCAGACATGCTCTCCAGGTGATTCTGATGAACGCCCAGGTCTGAGACCTACTTGTTTAGGGCATGGATTAAAGTCTTTGTCTTGTTTGGAAGAAGAAGGACATGTGCTGCCCAACATCCTAGGGGCCTCCCTCCAGCCCTGGCATCTGGTCCTGCCATGCAGTATCCCCCTCCCGCCCCCAAGGATGAAGGCATCCTGGGCCTAGGCCAGGGAGAGTCCATGGAGACAGGACAGGAGGAGAGACCCTGTGGGTGGTAGTGGGAGGAGAGAGGCTGGGAGTCTGCCACAACTCATTTTCTCTTCACATGAAAGCCCAAGGGAGGCCCAAGCCTCCTCGCCATTGAAACTGGCAAATTACAGGATGATGATGGTGATATTACCAATAATGATGATAATAGCATTAATAACGTGAGGTCAGACGGGCATTTTCCCGTCTTCGGTCAAGGGGTAAGGTTGCAGCTTTTGTGCATTTGCTTCTGATTTGGAAGAAAACCTGGATCCCAGCCAGCTCCATTTCCATGCCAGGGGGTGCAGCCGGGGACTCCTCACCCTTTGTCTCCCCCACCCTTTCTGCTGGCGCCTCCCTCCAGCCAGGCAACTCCCTCCTCCTGGCAGAGGAATCTGCCTCTGTCTGGGCAGGTGAGGGGCTAGGGAAACCGCCAAGAGGCAGGCAGTACTCACCTTCCATGCCCCAGTTTGCAGACCAGGCCCAGCCCTGAGGAAGGCGTGGGAGAGGTTCTCCCTGGCCACTGCCTGCACTGAGAAGGTGAGGGACCTGGGCTCTGCTGGCCTCCATGTTGCTCAGACAACCACAGGGAGAAACTGGAGGCAGGAGCCATGCATGCTGGGGCAGGGGCTTCAGCAAATCCATACTCATAGCTAGAGTCTCCCCTTAGAGATCGTCTCCTCCCTCCCTTTGCCCAAAGATACAAGACAGAGCAGAGTCAGGATTTCAAGGAGAGAAAAGGTCACCTGGTAGCATTCTCCTTCCACAATAGCCCCACCACACACCCAACCCATGTTTCTTATTCTTCAATATTTCCCAGGATGAAATATTTTCCTAAATGCCATAGTGTTTCTGGAAGGATCAAAGGGAGCAACCAAATACCCAAGTCCTCTGTCTCTCCCCTCTTGCTGCCCCCACCCTGCCCCCACGCTCAGCTTCAAACACAGGAGGAAATTAGCAAAGGCCCCTGTCATCACAAGCAGTGACTTGTGAACATGTGCTTGGGCTGTTTCTCCCCCACTACAAGAGGTTTGGAGTAGCTCACTGGGGGCTTGTATTTTTCTTTTTTTAAGGACTGTGTGTATGTTAAAGTCATTAAGGCTTGAAAAGGGGGTGGTAGGTGGGGGAGTAAAGGCCATTATATGGGAAGAGAAGAAAAATGACCTGTCTTCGGGCTGTCAACAGAGGAAACGCCTCTGCATCGGGCAGAGGGAGAGGGTCTGGCTCGGGGGCGGCAGCAGGCACCCCTGTGCCGGGGAGGCTGGGGCAGGAGAAGGCAGAGAAGAGGCTGTGGCTACCTGGGGAGGGGCTGACCCATGCATTACAGAGAAGGGGGCTGTGAAGCAGAACAAGAAAGAGCTAGTGAGCCCTGATGAGCACTTCCTGTGGATCAAGCACGTGGGAGGCACTGTTATCATCCCCAGCCCACAGAAGAAGACACCGAGAGTCACAGAGTCATGCAGCTAGCAAGTGGTGGACAAAGCATGGAGACCCAGGCCGCATGGCATCATGGCCTGAGCCTTTGGAGACTTAGCTCCAGTTAAGACCAGCTCATTGTCTGCGTTCCTGCCCCGCCTCAAAGCAGCCAAGGGGAGCGGGGACACCTAGGCTGAGGGTCTGGGAAAGAGAGTGGGAGCATCAGAGCAAAGAATGGCTTGGTCAGTTCATGCTTTTCACGTCTCCCTTCTACCCAGGTTCGAGAAAGGATGATGGGGTCTCCTCTGGAGTCCCAGACTCCCAGCCTCGGCAGGCAAACTCCAGCCTCCAGGCCCTGAGCCTGTGGCTTCTCCCTTTCTTTTAGACCTTCATTTGCCTGCCCAGGAGACAGACTGTCACACCTGGTTCTCTGGAGCAGTGCGGCGATGTTGCAGGGCACCCATCCTGGCTGGGACTGCGAGGACCCTCATATCCACCTGTGTCCTTACCCAGGCCAGCCAGACTGAGCCCAGGCTTTGTCCTCCTGAGCAGCCCCTCAAGGAGAGGGGGCTGTTATCCAATCCCCGCCCCCCCCACCCAGGGAGCTGAATTCTGAGGGGGGTGTCCTGGTCCCCAGGTCCCCAGAGCACAGGCTCCAAATCACCATCCAAGTGACAGTCTCTGTTTTCTGCATTCGGGCTGTTTGGGAAGGATGAAAGTCTGATCCCCCTGGCTGCTCCACAGGCCTCCTTTGCCAAAACATACTGTGAAAAGACCCCTGACCTTCACCTCATCCTTTCTCTGCTCCGCCTCCCGTCAGCCCTGATTGCCTCCCTTCCACCCCAAGAGAGGGCTAGACAGCTCAGTAATTTAGGGATCACTAGCAAGAAAGGTGCAGAGGTCAGAAGTCAGTGAGGGGCTGGGAGGGGAATTTCACCCCTGCTCTCTGGCAAGACTCCTCCTCCTAGAGTCCATGTCTTCCCGCCATCTGTACCCCAGGCCCCCGCGGGCCTGAGAAGGGGGAACAGGCCCTGGAGGTAGGAAGTGGCGGTGAATAGATAAAGAGGAGGGGAGTGCATATTTTTCAATCATGCCCTGAACCCTGAAAAATAACTTTCAAGATGTAAATGCACCCTTCCAACATTCTTATTTGGAAATTTTGCTAGGAAAAGAAATGCTCTATTTTCCCCGAGAACTTCGCCGCTTTAGGAAGTTCTTTCTATGATCTCGTCTCAACTCCTCCCTGTTCTAGCTGTTACACAAACAGACGCTAATTTACTTAGTATCTGTCTTCTCTCTCCCACAGGGCCTGTTCAGCCCAGCTCAGCCCTCAGCTCGCTCCAAAGTGCAGGACGTCAGAGGCAGGAAGTGACCCAAACTCTGTCAGGGACACGAAGACCTGGCTCACCTTTTCTCCAAAACCATCAAAAAACCTCAAGGGGATTTTACTGCAATTCCACAGCTACCAGAAGTTCCTTGTTCGGCCAGCATGAGTGAAATTTTTTGGAAATTACATTCATGGAATGCTAGTTCTAGAAGGGCTTTACAAATGCAGTCTCCCCATTTTGCAGATTGGGAAACTGAGGTGTGTCTTTATTTGTTCTGTTGGTCAGTTGCTGTCCTCTGCAGTTATGAGAAAGGAAAGGGCTTTGAAGAGCTGCCTTACAACTGAGCAGGCAGAGGAGGGGTTTGTGGCCAGGACGCCTGGGTTCTTGTCCACCCTGGGAGGGGCTCGCCCTGCCTGAGAAGAATCTGGCTGCTCGGCCATCTGGTGAACTGCAACTTCACAGGTGGTCACCTCCCTCTCTGGGGAGTGAGCAGGGACCAAGGGGCTGGGCTCAGAAGAAGGAACACTTTCCTTCCTGTGTGCTTTCTCCACCTGTGGAATCCAGCCCAGCTGCCAGCCTCCTGGCCCAGAAAGAGAGCTTTCCTCTCTTCCTCCTGGGTGCCCGGAGGAACTGGGAAGGTTGAAGTCAGGGAGGATGGTGGAATTTTTCAGTCTAGGGTAGGGAGGGAAAGCTCTTCTGGGGCTCCCTCCCACTCCAGGGGTGAGGTCAGAAGAATAAAGGTCACAGATGGACTCGCCATGGTCTGGAAGAGGCACATGTGTTCTCGTTTGCATGGTAGGGAAGTTGTGGGGGGAGGCGGGCACCAAGGTTTGACAACTCAGACCGGGGAGAAGTCACCAATGGCTTATAAACCAGACAAGGTTCATGCTGAATCCGGAGGGAGGGCAGTGAGAGTCCTATGAACTCACCTTCTTGAATGTCACTAACATTTCATTTCACCCTCATTCTGCCTTCCTGTCCTTCTTTTCCTCCTTCCCCCTCAACCTTCCTCAGCAGGGACAGGAGCCGAGGGGCCAGTGAAGAGGTCTGCAGGGCCTCTCTGACTCTGGTGACCGTCAGCGGCCAAGAGGGGCTGCTGACAGAAAAGAAATGCAGGGGCAGAGATGGAGGGAGAGCAGATGTCTGCAGCTGCAGCACCACTCCGCGTGGTGCCCCCACCGCCACTGCCTCCTGCCAGGGGTCTGCACTGTAGACGGGGAGCTGCCAGGTGCAGAGGAGGGCTAGGGTGGGTCTCCAGGGAGGGCTGGGCCCCACCCCGCTGGCTCCATCCCTCAGTTCTTTTGTCCGTGGAACAGATCACAGACAGAGGGCTGTCTGGTGCGTTAGGTGGGAATTTGGCTCACTTTGGGACCGATGGAAAATAAACTTCACTGGGGCACCTTACAAAACTTACCCTTTCCAACTGCGACTGAGAGAGGGAGGACTTCCCTTTAGGCTTTACCCACATCTTAGACTCCAAATTGTTTCTACTTCATATTCTAGAACTGCACCATCCAGTATAGTAGCCACTGGCCACATGTAGCTATTTCCATTTAAATTAAGTAAAACGAGAAATTCGGTTCCTCAGGTGCACTAACATATTTCAGTCTGTCAACAGCCACCAGTGGCTACTGTGCTGGACAGCACAGATATAAAAGGTTCCCATCACCACAGAAAGTTATTTTGGACACTGCTGTTCTAAGAAAGTTCAGACTTGCGTCTTACGTTCATTCTCGATTTCTTCAGATGTTCACACGCTAGCCTGCTCCTTTGGCACGAGGGAATGACTGGCCCTAAGGACGGCTGTGGGGCAGGATGGGGCGGAGGGAAGGGATATGTAAGAATGTCACAACAATTATGTTCGTTTTGGCAACCTGTATGCTTTCTTTAGACCTGGAGCCTCTTTGCTGGTGCTAAGCTATTCAGTTTGCCTGGGGAGGAGGGGCGGCTGTCTGCAGTAGAGAGGAATTCAGGCGGCAGCTAGGCCAAACGGGTTTTGCAATAATATCCTGCCTCCCGTCCCCACCCCGGCTTCAGCTTCAGAATTTTCGAGGAAGGTGTACCAGGGCAATCCCAGGTAAGGTGGGTGTAGTGTCATTAGATGACTTACTCTCACACCCCCTGGCCTCCACCGGGGCGGGTGTAGACAAGAATGGGGATGGGGACACAGGCTGGGGATGAGGCAAGTGGTTATGCTTCAGTCAGTTTTGAAAACTGCTGACTTGATGGAGATGGAATGAGAGATACAGAGCAAGCTACTGAGCACGCCCAGCTAAGCCTCCCGCCCAGCTCACTCACGGGTCTGAATGCTTTACCCACTCTGGGCGGCCCCTGCGTGGAGAGAAGTCAGGAAGAACACATGCACACATGCGCATGCACCCCCCCACAAGCACACATGTGGTACACACATACCACACATCCACCCCACATGTATGTAAGCACACGTATCACACACATTCACACATGCTGCACATGCATGTACTGACATCACACACAAATATACACAGCACACACATACCACACATGCATGCATGCACTTACATACAAACACACACATATATCATGTAATTCTAGGGAGATTTGTGGAAAAAATCTTTAGCCCAATCTCTCAGTAAGCTTCAGCTGTTCCTCCAGGCTCCAAAGGGGCCAGCAGATGGTCCCAGCTAAGCAGGCAAGTCTCCCGATGCCTCTAAAACCAGGGTCTGGACCCCTCTAACACCAATAGCCCAATAAAGCTTTGTTCCCCCCAGGGAAAACAAATGAATTTGGAGGCGTTCCTTCCCTTCTTGGGGGCAGTAGGCCCTCAGGACTCCCGACTCCCCTTTGGCACCCCTGCACTTTCCCACATGGACTTGCCTCTCATACTCTGCTCTGAAGAATACATTACTCGGGGACCAGAGACCCCCCAAAAGATTTCCAAGATGTCCTCTAGACCTCAGGGACCCCCCTGAATAGTTCAAAGGAAAACTCTGGGCTGAGAGCCATGCCTCCATTAGGGAGTTCTTCTTCATTGGACCTAGGAGGTGGAGTTCTGGTTGATTAAGGCCAAGGATCCCGGTGTCTTCCACGATATTATTTCCTTCTCCCAAGGGCCCGAAAGAGCTGCAGGGAGATCCTGGGGCTCTACTCCCCTTCCAGAGGCAACCTCCTCCTCCTTGCAGAGCTAATTGGCATGGCTGGCATAAATACAACCATATATCTCTCTATAAATATACACATCTTTACTATATATATCTTTTCTGCTAAAGACTTGGCAAGAATTCCCTACAAGCCTTTTCCATGACACAATAGAAAACCAGCGGAGTCATCAGTTTGATCGTTCCAGCTTTGGGTTGACCTCTGCAAAGCGCCGTGAACCCTGCTTCCAGTAACTAACCCCTCCAGGCTTCACTAGCCCCCAACCCCCAGCAATCACAAAATACCACTTGGTTTCCTGAAGTAGCCGCTTTAGTCCTTGTTGGCCTCTGTCTGAAAGCAAAAGAATCCATTTGCTTTTGACCTATCATTTAAAAAATACATAGGCTTTGCAGCTGAGCTCCAGCTGGCAGCAGGAGGAAGTGAGTGGGCAGTGGGACCCCATGGCACCTAGGCGGAACGTGGGCAAGAGTGGGGTGCTGGTGGTTTCTGAGTGAGTTACAGCTCTGTGGGCAGGATGGGGTTGCGCTGAGTAGGCATCTCTCAAGGCTTGGCAACCACTTGGGCAATAAGCAAAGTCGTGGCTGAGCTCCTTATGAGGTTGCCTGGATAAACAGGAGAGACCTCAGGGTAGCGGTGAGAGCTGGAAGAGCCACCTGGGTAATGACTTTTTGAGGGAATTACCATTATGTACAGGTTCTAAAAAAGCTATCTTCATCGCCCTGCATCAGCATTTCTTGGAAGGAGGCCCAGCAAGAGAGGAAGAAAAGACTGGTTCTTCCACCTCCCCTCACCCCCTCCCCCCAACCCCAGCCGCCCTTAAAGGCTTGGGTGGGTGAGGATAGCTCCTGCAACTCTTCTTTGAGGTATTAAGATCCTAGCCACATGTTGACATGAAATTGAATCCCCAAACAGGTTTTCTTTTCTTGATTTTCAAAGTGGGAGTTGGAAGAGGGGATTCACAAAAGAGAGTGGAAAACGCAAAGGAACAGGAGAATCAACAGAGAAATGCCGAAAATGTAATTTGACAAAACAGAAAAAGAAATGCTCGACCCCGCAACTACGCCTGCTAGAGCCGTTCTTGTTTAGTATTCTTTCTTTCTAAAGTGAGTTTGGTATCCTTACAATGGAGAGATGCCAGCAGGTGTTGCTGGCAGCTGTTTAATGACAGTGTCAAGAATGTCTTCCAGGAAGGTAGGCTCGGAGGCAGGAGGCCGTGATGGAGAAAATGGGATGGGGGGAGGAGTAGGTGGCCCCACATCTGCAGAGGGGCAGCGAAGGAATGGAGCTCTGGGGATTGCAATGTTATTTTGTACAGAATTCTTCCTGTAGGAAGTAAGGGGGAGGGAGGAGAGACAGATTTCAGTGTTTTTCAGACCTAAGAATGTCGAGCTGGAATTAAGAGCAACTCACGGTGTCTTTTGGCAGCTCTCTTAGCTCTCTACCCCACATCGCCCACTTTCTTCTTTATTGTTAGTGACTGTCATGAGGATTAAAGAAAAGGACCTGCTGTCCCTTGGAGAGGGATCCCAGCAGAACCAGGGGTGATTAGCCCTGACATTCTTCCACATCTGGAAAACATAATGGCTCCTAGACTGGCAGGGGCGTGTCACAGACCAGTGAGAGAAGGATGGGTTTTTTGTACCTCGCTGATCTCAGTTCTGCAGTGTGTGAGGGAGACGGTGGGAGGCCGGGTTTGGAAGGGAGTGGGGCAGGAGGGACTGCGCCTTCACAACAAACACAATCCTTGGGAACACTCAGAATCCGAAATTCTCTTCTGCTTGGTACTTACTTATGGCTTGTAAAGACGTATCCTAAAATCATTTAAGACTCTGAGGTTGGGAGGGATCCTCAGCATGTCCTAATGATTGTCCTCACCCATGGCCCTTCTTGTTTGTCTCACAACAGAGGAATTTGAAGGCTGCACAGAGACAGAGGGGAGCCCATTCGCTGAGAGCCTACTGTGCACCAGAACCAAAGCCTGCAATTGACCTTGTGAAGGGCAAACCTGAAAATCTCTGAAGTCAAATTCTTCCTTGAAGAAACCACAGCTGTGAGCAGATGTCCTCAGGGTACCGTGCACACCCCTAACTATTACTCCCCAACCTGTTGGGACAGTAATCAAGATCATATGAAAGTTCCTGGCATTTTTTTCCTCCATCTGAAGGGTTCTACCAGGCCCCCAATTCCTGTAGATTTCAGATTCTGTTTCTCAGGTCCTGCTTCATTCTATGTGTTTGTTTGTTTTTAATGGGGAGAGGGTTGTACTTTACCCTGTCATCACATACGTAACACCTGTAATTGATAGAGAGGGGCGTAGGCTTTGGGCAGCAATTAAAGAACACAGCTGTGTTTGCCGTGGTCGAAGGACATACGGTCAGGGGACATCGGTGATTAGTGTAGAAACGTCTACTGAGGGTCTGAGGCTGCTCGTAAGATGGGGAGGGAGCAGAGAGAAGAAGAGCAGACCCCTCCATTTGCTTCCCAAATGCTTTCACACGTGTTATCTCACCAAATGTGCCCCTTAATTCTGTAAAGTAGGAAGCAGGATTACCGATGTCTCCACTTTAGAGATAAGGGAACGGGCTGTAGGGTTGGGGCTGGAGCCCGTGAATTCTGGGCTTCTCTCTCCCAGCTGCCCAGCCAGGCCCCTGGGAGAGGGTGTGCAGGGAGGCACGCACATCCCTTGCAGATACCTGAGGAAAGAGCCCTTGCATCGTCCTTTACATCTCCCGAGGCCCATAAGCTAGTGTTTATACATAATAGATGCTCCAATAATATTGTTTGAATGCCTACTTGAGGTAGGATATGAGGAAGGACACAGAAAGAGTACAAAGGCATTATGGGGGCTGTGAACTTTGAGCCGCAGAACTAGGGTTTATGTCTAGGCTCCAGGGCTTTCTGACTGAATAATTCACTGTTTACCTCATCTTCAAAATGCAGATAAACATACCCACTGCAAGAGCTGCTCTCTGAACTAAATGAGATGAGAAATGCAAACACTGAAAACTGTAGTGTGTAAAGTTGGAGTTTCCTGACCCTGAGGTTCAGGAGGTCACCAAAGATAGGACAGCAGAGAGGTAAGGAAGCTCCTCTTCAGAAGGTTTTTAGAGCAACAGCCATGCCCTCCTGCCCTAGGCGGGTTGCGTGTAGCATGTCCAGGACGAGGTGGCAGGCTACGATAGGGCGACAAGGGGTCTGGTGCACAGTAGGCTCTCAGCGAATGGGCTCCCCTCTGTCTCTGTGCAGCCTGCAAATTCCTCTGTTGTGAGACAAACAAGAAGGGCCATGGGTGAGGACAATCATTAGGACATGCTGAGGATCCCTCCCAGCCTTAGAGTCTTAAATGATTTTAGGATACGTCTTTACAAAGGGAACTGGCACCACTGCTTAGCTTTTCCATGCCATTCCTTGGGTCTCTGCTGGGTTGAGGGATAAACATGGATGACTCTTGCTTATGTGATCACACCAGGGGAGGCGGTGGTGGCTGTGGTCTAAGTCACCCGACTCACCACAGAGGCAGGTCAAGGTGGCAGTCTTGTGGTCAGTTCACGGGCCTCGGCTGACCTATACACGGGCCCTCAGAGGAGGCCCAGAGCATGTAGGGAAGTAAGGCTTAGCAGACCCACTGGAAGGGTATACTGATTATGTCTCTCATCTGTTTGGGCCCCTAGAAGTTTGAGCCTGGGGCTGAGGCAAAAGGATGTCCAGACCAGCTAGCATTTCTTGAGTACTCTTTGTCAAGCAACGATGCTAAAAAAAATGAACATACCAGACTGCATTTAATTTTTAAAGCACCCTGCGAGGTAGGTATCATTATTCTCATTTCACAGATGAAGGAACCAAAGCTCAGTAAGGTTAACTAATTTTCCCAGTACCAGCTACCTAGTAGAAGGCAAAGACAGGACTTGAACCAACATGGTCTGATTCCAAAGTCCATATTCTTCCCATTACACATGCTGCCCCTGAGAAAATAGCCCACCAGTCAGGAGCTACAAATAAAATACCACACCTCCTACAGTACGCACTAAATCAGCACAGGAGAAGCTGGAGGCTGGCAGAGAGCAGATCTTTATCAAGACACTTCGGGAGCCAGAGAAATATCTCCGCCCTCCTCCCAGCGGAAGGGTTGGCTGTGTTTGTAAGATGAGAAACATTTTGGGGGGAGGGAAAGGAGAGTGCAATCTCAAGCTAAAATCACCACCCACACAAAAAATAAATCTGAAGGCAAACTGGGGCCTCAAGGATTTTGTTCAATTGCCTGAGCGGGTGTCTATGGGAGTGTGTGTGAGGAGGAGGGAAAAGGAGGCAGGGAAGCAAAAGTAATATATATTTTTTCATACCCAGTGGCATTTATCAACTATACTCTTCCTCTAAAACTGATGTTTCTCCCTCACGTACTTAGTTCATGTTTTCTCCTTCCTGACCTTGAGCAGAGATTCAGTGGAGGAGCAGACTTTGGGGCCAGCAGAGCTGGGTTTGCTCTCCAAATCCACACCTGCTGGGATGTCCAATAAATACATTTCACATGAATGAATGGGAAAATAATTTAACCTCTCTGAGCCTCTGGACCTCTCTGAGTTCCAGTTTTCTCATCTGGAACAATAAATAGTCAGAGTACCTGTGCTGCCGTGCTTTTACGTGGAGTAACGAAGTGCTTAGCACGGTATTGGCATGGAGGGAATGCTCAATGGATGTTTCTCACTTTGGTGTACTTCTCAACCTCAGTACTATTGACACTCTGAGCAGGATCATTGTTTTTGGTGTTGGGGGTTGTTGTATGTACTGTAGAATGTTTCACAGCATCCCTGGTCTCTACCCACCAGATGCTAGTAGTACCTCCTGCCCCGAACGTGAAAATCAAAAATGCAGATATTGCGAAATGTGCACAGAATTACCCCCGTTGAGAAGTTCTGGCTTCATGTAATTAATGATGATTTTAGCAACAAGCAATACATTTGAAAGCACACAGTAGGCACTAATAGTAATATTTATTTTTTTAAATGAGTGAATGTATGAATAAACACACTAAGTAATAACAGGTAGAGTCTGCATCTTCAAATCTTGGTGGCAGAGGAGTACAGTCTACTATGTTTGGGACTCCAGAACGTGGAAGGAATCAGAGGGGGCTGGGAAGGGTGCCACCTGGCCCTATGGTGTCTCCGCCTCCAGCTGCCTTTTGGTGCAGACCTGGCATCTGCTGAGATTCGCAGGTGGAGCATTGACAGGTGAGTGAGGCTGGGAGCTAACTGAGGATGGAGGAATTTTCCCTCTGGGAAAGGGCAGTCCCGGAGGGATTTGCCTGCAGCATGAGAGCTTGAATTTCAGTGTATGAGATGTGATTGCTAGAATCACATGCACTCCCCCGAAGAACCCCTTTCCTGCCAATGACCAGTCAGAGATACTGGGTGGAACCCCTGAAGTCCTACCCCACCTGGAGGCACAGCACACACCGGCAAGCCCCTTCCGCTCACATCAAAATGATGCCTCACGACTCGGGGAGGGAGATGGCTCCTATGCTAGGGTTTCTTCCCTCTCCCGCCCCGCTTCCCCCTCCCCCTGCTTTTGTTTTAAAACGTGTATTGAACGTCTGCTGCATTCGTTGGTACAATAGACACAGAGATGGAAAGTGCAGCCCCTATCCTAGAACTGCTGAGTGTACTGAGGGACAGCAAAAGGAAAAAGGGAAATTATGATAATCATAGGTAACATTGACTGAGCACTTATTCTATTTGGGAAACTGATCCATGTGCTTTACACGCATTAACTCATTTACTATGTCCCTCACAACAAGCCTGTGAGGCAGAGACTATTATTTCCTGTTTGCAGATGAGAAATCGGGTAGAGAGAGGTGAAGCGATTCTTACCGCATCAGCCAGATTTTAAGGGGCAGAATCAGGAGTGGAGCCCAGGACACTTTGGCCCTTGGGCCTGGACTCTTCTGACCCACTTTGCTTTTTTGCTCTAATAGCCATGTGACGGGGCGCCACAAAGCACATAAAGGGGGCTTCCTGGAGGAGGTGACGCCACAGAATCTTGAAGATGAGAAGTGATAGCTGGATTAGGGGAAGGGAGAGTATTCCTAGTCTGACTGAATATCACACACAAAGTCCGGAGGTGAGGAGCAAGGAGACACATGGAGGTTCCACGGGGCAATTCTTACCCTCCCCGTGCGAACCCCCTCCCGTGGCCTCTTCGCTGGGTTGGGCCTCTTCCCACCGTGCTGCCTGATTTAAAGGCTTTACAGTCAAGACGGAGGGACCTAGACCCCATGTGCCTCAGGTGTGGTCTTCGACAGCCCACTCCCCCACCTCCCCGCCCCCGTGCCTGACCTGTTCTCCCTGCCTGGGCCCTCTGGCTCACCTCTGGGCCCTGGTCTGGGCTGTTTCAGCATCGCCTTGTTCCGCTGACACCAGGTCTGGGGGGGTGGGAGTGAGTGCACGTGTGTGTGGGAGGCGGTGACTATGGTGTATGCCTGCCTGTTGCCAGGGGCACACACCACGTGATAGGCAGGCAGGCCCAGCATTGCGTCATCTCTCATCATCTCTCATTCAAACCTTTTTCTTAACAACAACAAATATATCAGGCTTATAACCCTGATATACACATATTCTACAGGGTCCAGCAGAAGTAATGCCTGCTGGAGTGTGGTTGGTAGGGTAATAACATGGGTGTAATAATTTATAGTTTTAATTTGAACATTTCACCTAAATGTCATAGGGTGTGCTTGAGTGTCATATTGTTATGTTATAGAATTACACGCTTATGATTTTGTAATAAAAGCTTTGGTAATAAAAAGGGGGCGTTATTTGTGCCGGACCCTGAATATATATTTCAGAGGGTGGAACTGGGGAATTAGAGTGGTCACCCTAGAGCTCAAAAGGCACACTGTCTACTCACTGGTTTCAAAACCATTAGACAAAGAGTTTTTAACATTTTAGAGTTGTAGACAGCTTTGAGAATGTGACGAAAGCAATGGTCTCTCTACACAAAAAATAGAGATAGACGAATGTTTGCCTAACGCTTTCTCTAGGAGATCACGGAACCCCCTGAATCCTGGAATCGTGCTAAAAGTCCTGTGTGCTTAACTTCTGCCTTGTCTTCCTGCTGGACCTCCCTGCCCCTCCGACTTTGCAAAGGAGAGCTAGGAGACGTTGGTGGCTGCAGCACAATAAACCGCGAAGCCCAGACAGTCCTGGCATGGCTTCAAGTGCTCAAACAGAGCAGAGGCCTAGGGATTCAAAAACCCAACCTTCTCATGCTCACAGTTCTGTGATGAGGGCACTGATGTTAACACTGTTTCCACACTGCCAGGTCTAGAGGGCCCGGGTGTCTGAGGGGATTTATGCCTCAGTTTCCTCACTAGCTTAGTGCTGGTGAGCTCACCTATCTGGGCTAGGATTAGCATGGACAAAGGATGGGCATCCAGGTTCCAATTTAGTGTCATTCTGGGTGATGCTGGGAAAATCACTTGCTCCCTATGGCCAGCCTCCTCCTCCAGAGGATCACAGCCCATGGGGTTGTCAGGGTTACTAGATGGGCTCAAAGTGGGTGATATATACATGAAAGCTCTTCTTATGTCTCAAACCACCAAACAAGTTTACAGGTGTCATTATTAACTTGGCATTCAGAGACTGACTGGGACATATACCAAGAGAATTGCTTTCCAGACTGGAAACCAGGGAGGATAATGGAGATCATGTTTACTTAACAGGGTCAAGTTGAGGCCCAGGATTTGAAATAATCTGTTCAGCGTCATCCACCCATAAATCCTGGGGGTGGCAGGGGGACCTCATAGCTTAAAGCACTAGGTTCTAGAAAATCTCAGCAGTATCCAGTGGCTGAGTCATCTGCTCCCCTGTCTAAGGCTCCTTTCTAACCTTCGGTAAGGAAAAAGACTGGGAACTTTCTCCCCTGGTCCTCTGTGTTCAAGTTGTGTCTCTCATCTGCTACCAGATGCAGATCAACTTCCAAGTTCACAAGGACGAGAAAATGAGAAGTTTCTTCTTTGGGTTCTTCTTCTGCCTACTGTTAAAGAGCTGATCTGTGGGGAAAGACTGAATGGAAATGACCAGTTTCCGCCAGAGTCACTGGGGTGCTTTGTGCAGCCTGCCCTGCATATGTGTTTTATGCAGCGTTCAGGCTGTCGGTGCCTGGGACCCGTGACAGGTTTATGAGATTAAAGCCCAGTGCCCAATAAATAATTGAGCAGCTTACTGCAAAAAAAACCCAAAAACAAACAAACAAAAAACCACGCAATATAATAGCTACTATCTCCAGCAGTCTGATGTGTACAGACATTTTAAATGAACATCACTTTTATCTGTGTGTTTCCATTCGATGTGGAGTCCAAAATAAATAAGGAGAAAAAGAACATCACCTCCATCCTCTACGTACGTCCTGCCTCTAAGATGAGGCTGATGAGAAAGAAAACTCTTCAGTGCACTAATTACTCAGGGCCTTGCTGGCTATCCTTCTGCAGCCCCCACCCAACCCCTCTAGTTTTGCATTATTACCACTCTCAGTTGCTGTTTGTATGAGTAGGAAGAATCTGAAATCTCCACTAGACTGATTATTCATTTGAAAGTTGGTTTTCTTCTCCCACAGGTGCCTTTTTGGAGCAAAGCTGAGTCCAGGTACTGTCTCCTGTAGCATCGCAAGCAGTAAGGCCTGGCCTTGGGCATGATGAAGGGGAAGAGTGTAGGAGACGGGAAGAAGAAGAGGTTGGGGTGGTTGTCATAAGCAGAAAGGGTGCAAGAAAGCAGAGAAATGTTCAGGAAGATCCTCCAAGATCTACTGTAGAAGATTCAATGGGAGATGAGTGGCCCATGGTGACCTGTGTAGCAACATGAGCTAGTAGGAAAAACAAAATGTCAAAGGGAACCATCCTCTCCTTAATGGAAAGTATACTGGTTGTGACTGCAGTTAAGGGACAAGTGGTCTTAGTGGCGGAGCCAGGCATGAGAGAGGGCGATAGGACTTCCCTCTAGCTCTGGGGAAATCTGGAGGGGTGGCCTCTGCTTCTGCACCAGCCCTTGACTCCCCCTCTGTAGGTAGCATCTACCCCATACCCACTAGCCACTGGGCTTATGCAGACATCAGCAAACTTATCCCAGCCCCCCTCTCCACTCTTTGTACTTCCTTGGCCTTGGATGCATTTATTGCCAGTGGCTGTGGTTTATCTCTTGTTGTTTATGGCCTGGGACAGGCTGTCTACAAATAGCTCCCCAAAGAGTGGGGAAACAGCAAGCATCTGCCATTCTATGAGGCTCTTTCCAGAACTGAAAAGGACAGTCATAAAATGTTGCACTGGGGGAGGGAGGGAGGGGTGTTGGGTGGGTAACATGCATCATAAAAAGCATAATGGACTAATGCTAATACACAGGCTGGCTGCAGCCCAGGGGTGTCTGTTGAGCTCACACATAAATATTGGGGAGGCACCAAGGAGACAGATTTTTTTATTTCTTTGATTTGATGGTGGGGGAGGCTGGGCATATTTTTTCCTCTACTTCTCTACAGTCATTCCTCTGGGGATACCACCTATCTGTCTGAGACTGAAGCCACTCGGTGTTTTATGGCTCCCAGTGCAGTTAGACTCTTGGAAAGACTGAAGGTACTGGAGGATTTGTGGGTGCATCTCATTGCCAGATAGGGAAGTCAATTTGGGGGGTTTTGTATCATCCATCCAAGATTTTGCAAATAACAAAAGAACAGAACAGGGTGAGGATAATTATGTTAAGTGTGTGCTTGGATGCATGTATGAGTAACTATGCACTTGCCCAACATCAGGCTAATTTCCAACATTAAGAGGATTGAATTATGTTCTTTGCTTAGTAGGAATCAAAATAGGAGCATTTCCAACAATAACCCAACAATAATCTCCATTCTGCTCAACTCCAGTATGGAGAGTAAGATAGTTTTTTGGTAATTCATGAAACATTCAGGTTGAGGACTTATCCACACATTTTTTTCATAGGGCTTTATATGGTGAAGTACCCACATTCTGTGGTTAATATTGGCCACTTGCTATGTCCACGTGTTTGCCTTGAAGTGTGCACTTAGGTAAGATGGGTAAATGCACAGGTTGGGGGGCAGGCAGAAGGCAGAGTGCATAAGAATCATATATAATACAACAGCGTCCATCTGGGTGATGCTAGGATGCTTTCAGCCTGGTCTCCGTACTCCTGAAGTGCTCAGCACCTAAGAGCCACCCTGGAGCTCAGGACCACTTTGGCTCATTGCCACTTTAAAGTCTGAGAAGACCCTGAGCTCCAGGGTGAATTCAGTTCACCGAAGACTGGGGACTGCTGGAGAATAACGAGAAACAGCAGAAACTAGGGTACCTATAGTCAGGCTAGAGGCCCCTGTTCAGCCTTTTAGTTTGTGGTGAGAAAAAAACCTGAAGGCATTTGGAATTCATGCTCCCATTCACGTGTTCTGGAAGAGTTAATTTTCCATGTGCAGTCCCCTGAGAATGGAGGAAAGTAAAGTGGCATTCCTCTGAATGTCGTGGTGCCAAGAGCCAGCTGCCGTCCTTTCTAACTGCGTATAAGTGAGAGGAGAAAGACATGGGGATGGGGAATCTTACTGGGTATAAAAGACCTATGATAAGCAATTCAGATCATTCTTCAACCTTACTCTAAGCCTTCTAAAGTAGATATTGTTATCTCTCTCTCTTTTTTTAAGATTTTATTTATTTTATTTTTAGAGAGAGGGGAAGGGAGGGAGAAAGAGAGGGAGAGAAACAGCAATGTATGGTTGCCTCTCACATGGCCCTCACTGGGGACCTGGCCTGCAACCCGGGCATGTGCCCTGACTGGGAATCGAACCGGGACCCTTTGGTTCCCAGCCCACGCTCAATCCACTGAGCTACACCAGCCAGGGCTGTTATCTCTGTTTTAAGGATGAGAATTCTCAACTCTAAGCTTCCAAGGGGGGAAGTAACGTAGCCAGGGTCTCATCCTTAACACATAGTAGGGTTAGGATTTGAACTCATACTATTGTGTTCTCACAATGACTTAAACATATGAAAGGAAAAAAATCAATAAATTATGATTTGGAGGGAAAATTATTTCCAGTCTGAAGGTCAAAAGAGCAGGGGCTAATGCATCCCTTATGCCAATTGGTATGTATTATTATTCCAAGTGATGAAGAGGCAGGGATGGGTGTGGGCACCACATGTGCTATTGGAAAAGGGTTAGAGAACCTGTGTGCACAGTGACACATGATAACCCAAATTGGGGGTGAATGGGGCTTCGACAGTCTCCAACGCTGAGCTGCGGGCCTGATGATAATGTAAGACTAGGCTCCCCCATGAACAAATGCTGCACATGCACCTGGAGAAGCATCTTGCTACGAGAGAGCTCATCCTTTCTCACCACAGGCAGTGGTAAGCTCATTTGTGCGTGAAGTTAACGGGTCCCTGTGGCCCATGGAGCTCTCTGGGTGGGGGCCCTCGGAGGTCTTGCCCAATCATCTACCCAGAAATGGGACTCAATTGGGCCCAGTCCTGTCCAACCAAGCTTAGGGCATAACGAGATGTTCCTCTTTCCTTCGTTGGCTCATTGCCACTTGAAAGTCTGAGAAAGAAACCTTCATAGTATCTAGTCTCTTAGGCTACACTGGCTAGCATTAGGTTAGATTTAAGGAAGATCTTCCTGTCTGAGGCTTGACCATGAGCAACCAACACTGGCTCTGGCATAAATCTTTCATAAAGACATTTTTTTTAAAGATTTTTGGTTTTTTATTCTTCACCTGAGGACAGTTTTTCATTGCTTTTCAGTGAGAGGAAGGGAGGGGGAGAGAGAGAGAGAAAAAAATATCTATCTGTTGCCTCTTGTATGTACCCCAAACAAAGATCAAACCTGCAACTTAGATATGTGCCTTGACCGGGAATTGAACCTTCAGCCTTTCAGTGTACGAAAAGATGCTCTAACCAACTGAGCCACGCTTCCTAAAGACTTTAAAAGAGCATGAGAGCTACCTAACTGCTGTCCACAGCACTGGGCAGGAGAGAGACTTCCCTCCAGCCTCACCTTTGCTTGCTGGTATTTTAGTAAAGGCCCAATACCAATATAGAATGTATAATTTTCACATCATTCTTGGCAAAGCCCAGGTGTGCCCCATTAGCCGAGTTCCAAGGATGCCATTTTCTATCAAGAAAAAGACATGCCGCATCATAGTGCTTAGCTTAGGGCCCTATTAATAGCAATCCTAATTATATGGCTGCAAATTTAATTCATAGCAATGATTAGTGTCAGAATCAAAGACATCAGGCATCAATATTGATGGAATTGCATAAGCCCCATAAACAGAGAACAAGCGTTCTGGCCCTTCCCCCCAGACGTGGTTTGCTGTTAACTATTGCATTAATGTCTGTTTCAATTTTGCCAGACGAAAATGACTCCATTTTTCAGTGTCCTCCTCCCCTTGAAATCCTTGGCCCAGCCAGCTCTGAATAGGTATGACTGGCACACAAAAGATCCCAGCAGTATCTCTGAAGAAGAGCCCTGGGGCTCCAAAGGATGCACGGGTGACGGGCCCAGGCCCCTCACTTGGCACAGCAGCTCTTGGCCTTGTGGGCAATACTCCTTTGTCTCCCCTTCAGAAAGCACCCAGCAAACAATGATGCCTGGAGAAAGGGGAGTCAGCTGGGACTGTGTGTGGCATAAAAGGCTGCCACCCCATCCACGGTGGCCTGGGCTGAGATGGGTGCAGAGGGGGAGGAGGAGGCCTGAGGGGAACGGTACAAGGCAGTGTGCACAGCTGCCATGTCCTGGGTTTCCAGGGCATCTTTGTTAGAAAGAGTGCAAAGTGTTAGCCCTGCCACTACCCTCTCGGCATCTTGTAGCACTCTGTTGGGCAGGTGGTGGGTTATAGACGGACTGGACAGAATCTCAGAGAAGGCCAACAGAGTGCTAAAAGCTGGTAGCTAACAAAACACAGGTCTGGAGTTGGAGAGATCTGGATTCAAATTCCAGCTCTCCATTTGGTAGCAATGTGCCTCTGGCAAGTTACCTGACTCTGAGTTCAATTTGCTCATATGGAAAATGGACAATATTAATTCTTATGAGAGTAGTTGTGAGGCCTAACTGAAATTAAAAAAACAACAACAAAAACAAACAAACAAACAACACTTATCCCAGGGCTTAGCACAGAGTAAGTGCTTAATTTTTAATAGACCACCACACTCCCAAAAGTGTCATGCCTGGAGACAGAATTAACATGTAAGACTTGAGAGTCCCAATTCAGTGTTCGTCTGATCTGTCAAAACTTCTTAGCCCCAAGGCAAGAATTCTGTGGTTAAAGAGCCTTCCTTGCTGGCCTGGCTCTAGCAAGATTCCCGAGACATGTGGGTTGTGGGCTCAGGGAGGCTGATTACCCAGAGCAAGTCTCCAAGGTCAGGCCTGGGAGAGGAAGCTCAGTGAGACTCTTGCCCTGGGTAGACTGATCTCCAGACCAATTTAGGTTCCGCTTAGGGAATGCTTGCATGCTAGGGAGAGGCAGAGGTTAGTCTGATGTTGTGTGCAGAGGGAACATTCTTCCATTTGATATAGAAAGAAGGATCCAAAACTTGCAATCTAAAGATCTGGATCTTAGTCTTGCCTCTGTCGCTAAGACTCTCAGTGATTTTGTGCAGATCCCTTAACCTTTTTTAGGCCTCCGCTGTCGAATCCATAACATAGAATAAACATCCCAACTGCTCAAAGTCTGTAGGATACACAAGTTTTCCGAGGTCCTTTCTAGCTATAAAATCAGAGGAAGATTCCTGACCTTGTGAGAGAGTCTGCCTTCTCCCTGGGAGCTCCACCCCACTGCAGGGTCCCAGCTCCAAGGCCTCTCCTCCTTCCTTGGCTGTGCCCTCGCCCGCCCTAACAGTGAAGTATGAGAATTCCAGATTCATTACTAAAGCCTGTGGATGCCACAGGTTAGGTGGGGCCATCTAACTGGTGGCAGTGGCCTTTGAAATAGAAAACCAGAATGTGGTATCAAAGAGTGATGGCTAATTGGGACAACCCCAGAGACACCAGCTTCCAAACTTCTGCTCCACTTTGGAGTCTAGAAACCTTTCTGGAAGCTAAGACCAGGAGAGGGACAGAATCCCAAGAAGAGTCTCTGAAAGACAGACCTGATTTGACTTTCACCACCTGCATCTCTGCACCTGCTTCCCTGGGCAGAAGAACGCATGATAACAAGAAGAAAAGAGAAGTTCAAGTAGCTGCAAGCTTTTAGCTTTGCCACCTTTGAACTACACAAATGACCTAGGTGTATGCTGGGCCCCTCTCCACCTGAGATATTTGTAGCTCTGGTTCCAATTCCCACATCTTCCCTTTATTTACCCTGTGACCCTGAGTAAGAACATAATCTGAGCTTCAGTATTACCATGTGCAACAGAGCAGAGAAATAACCCAACCCTTCCTGTTCATTCGAAATGTTATGGGATTAACGAGATAATAAAAACCAACAAATCTGGCTGGGCCTTTGAAAGAAAAGCATGGTAACAGCAATACTAGTGAGAGTCATGCTGGAAGTGAGAGCGGTAATAGCAGCAATGGCTGCCATTTATGAAGCACCTACTGTGCATCAGCCTCTGCATTAGGTAACCTTACATCCCCCCATGTCTGGTGTGCACAGCAATCTCACAAGGTAGCATGAGCAGACCAGCTGAAGAAACTGAAGTCCCTCGAGATCACACAGTTAACCTAAGGTGAGCTGTGCAGCACTAGGATGCTATGGTCACCTCAGGAGAGTGCAAAAGGCACAGAACGGCCCTGTTCCAGTTAGTTTTATACAGCTGCGAGAGTGGAGCTGCCACTTCCCGGCCCTGCCCTGGGGGAGGCGCGGTACACATTGTTCAGTGATAGGGGACTGGGAAAGCTCTCACTGGTGACGAATGCAGCTGGTGCCAATGTCCAGCAGGATTAGATTAGTTCAGCTCAGCTGGTCTAGTCTTCTAAGTATATTTTCCCATGACTCAGGGCTGGGGACAGGGGGCAGGATTCTCTCCCTCCATCTGACCTTGCAAACATGTCACCAGAAAGGAGGCTGACATGACAGCCCCACTTCCCCAGGGGGCCAGAGTAAAGCGGGCTTTGGGGGTAGGAGGAGAAAAGCCTCAAAAGTGCTGGTGATGATCATGAAAGCGCTTCTGTGACAAGCACTAGACTAAGCGCTTGATTGCATTTACAATAACCATGCAAAGTGCTCATTACTCCCCACTCTACAGACAAAAAACTTGAGGCTCACAAGTTAAGTAGCAGTGGTAGTAATATTTAAGTACACATATGTCCCAGCTCAGCCCCATGCTTTCATTGTTGTCCTTTTTTTTAAGGTTTTATTTATTTATTTTTAGACAGCGAGGAAGGGAGGGAGAGAGGGAGAGAAACATCAGTGTGTGGTTGCCTCTTACGCACCCCCTGCTGGGGATCCGGTCTGCAACACAGGCATGTGCCCTGACCGGGAATCAAACTGGCCACCCTTTGGTTTTCAGGCTGCTGCTCAATCCACTGAGCCACACCAGCCAGGGCCATTATTTTTCTTTTAAACATACTGTTTTGTGTTTACTTATACATTTTTTGTCTGTCTTCCCACATTAAGAAATAATCTTCATTAGGACAGGCAATTTTGACTGTTTTGTTCACTACTATATAGCCAACAAATGGCATATAGTAGGTACTCAAGAAATTTTTGTTCAATAATGGAGTACTTCATTAAACCCTCATTACAGTCTCATGAGGCAGGTCTCATAACTGTCCTCACTTTACACTGGAGGAAACTGGAGCTCAGAGGTCACACAGCTGGTCCGCTGGAGTTAGTAGTATAACGTCCCACAACCTCATACACTCTTTGTCATGGAAATCAATTCGTACTTGAAGGCAGAGAACTGCACTAGTTGGTCTTTGGAGGTCCCTTCCCACATTGCTCCACAGGCAGGTGAGGCTCGACGGCCTAAAAGGGAGGGCAGCCTTGTGGCTTGTGTCTTCCCAGAGCCAAGAGCTCTGTAACATTAGTACCTTGGCCTCTTGGAAATTCTGCACAGCCTATGTGGGTCACCTGAATTCTGTGAGCTCCGCCCCTCCCTCACCCCGTCCCTGAAACACACTTCCCTGTGTTTCACCTGTCCTGTGATTAAAGCCCTGAGGGGCAAACTCTTGGATGTGAAGCAGCCTGCTGAGCACACAGACTGATGGATTGTCCAAGATTGAAGCTTTTAAAGAGCTGCACAAAAGGTGCAAAAAATAAACGAATCTTCAGTTTCTCCCTTTCAGCATGGCTCTGGGAGATCCTGGCCTCCTCCTCTGGGGTCAGCTGGGGGCCTGGATAGAAACCCACCCCCTCTCTACACCTGTCGTGGTCAAGCAGGGGGATGTGGTGGCAGGGGGCAGGAGAGTGGGGGACTCTGTAAATACTCCACCTTCCCGGTGCCAACCAAATGCTGCCTTTCCCAGCTTTCAGAAGACAAGTTCTCCGGACTCAAGAGGGCTATAAAACAACAAAACAAACAGCGAGTCTGGCGGCAGGAGCCTGGGCAGGGAGCCAGACTCATTCCTAGGGCTATGGTGGTGAGTTCCAAGCCACCACCGGCCCCTTCCATCAGGCTTCAGGGAAGGGGGAGAGGGTGTCTGCTCCCAACCCCCTCTCCCCCAACCCCAGCACTGCTGAGATGTCCAGGGAGTTAGGGCATCAGTAGTCACAGGTGCCAGGAGAGCCACGAGGTCTCCTAGAACTGGACCCCACAGCCCTGGCTGTTTACAGGATCCAGGGTTCACACTGAGAGATGAGTGAATCATTTCCACTCAGAGGAATGAGTGGCTATTGTTTGGTGGGGTTGGCACAGGGAGAAAGGCATGATTCTCAGCGTTTCATCCAACTTGGCCTTCTGTCTGCCAAGACAACTCCACCCCATGAGGGAGTCAAGTCACAGGTTAGGAACTTCTATATGTGTTTTGGGAGGGAAGTATAATTGCCAACATCAACATCGCCAAAGGAGGGGCTATATAACCTTGGGCCGGGTACTTAACATCTTTGTGGCTCAGTTTTGCACATCTGTAAAATGGAGCAGAGACACAGGCAGTGGACACCACACTTAGTTGAAGCATTTTCGGAAGATGGCAGGGGCATGGGAAGGTATCTTGTAAATAACCAGTGTTATCAAATAATTGAGCAATAATCCTGGGGCCTGGGAGAGTTAATGCCTTCATGCTCTCGATGGATTCTTTCCAGCACCCAAGCTGCTACTACAAGCTTATAGTTTTCCTGGCTTTGCTTAGCAAATTGTTGGTGAGCTTGCAAGGAGAAGAATAGGACTGCAACGTCAGGGCTTCCTGTGGGCTGTGGATCGGAGACTTTGGGTTGGTATGTCCCTTAGGGAAAGGCCGAAAGAATTTTCCTCGAGAATTTCACAGGCATTTCTGCAACTGGATGTTTGCTAATGGGAAAAAAGGTGGTGCCAAAAAAGGCCAACCCCACCCACACCCCAGAATTTGAAAAGGGCTGTCTCTGTGGACTCGCAGACATGTCCAGGAGGCCTATAAACAGAGGCCTAAGAAGGGAGCGGTGTGCTGCAGACACGCCTACCTTTGATCCAGGTGAGGAGATGGCCCCCCATGTTTTTCTTGGGGTCTCCAGCAACAGTCTAAGTGCCAGCCCCTTCTTCCACCCTAGGCAACATTTCTGAGAGTACCACCCCCCCACTCCCAAATGTTGTTAACCAGCAAACAAACTCATTTCCTGTTACCCATCAGCAGTTCTCTTGTTCCCTGGAGTCCTCATCCCACCACCACCCAACCCTCCTGCCTCCTCCTCCCCGTCCTGCCTGTGCAACACAATGACTTCCTTCCTCTGCAAGCCAGCCACGTCAACAGGAGTCACTCTTGGTGTCTGATCTATTCTAATCTGTGCAAATAGGTGTCTGGCAAGGAGAAGGTACCCAATAACTTGAGATACATTTAATGAGCATCTAAGGTATGAGAGATGTTGGATGGGACATGGAGGTGGGTGACACTAATATGAAAAGAGGGTCCCTGTCCCCCAGGATCTGTGAATCTCAAGGGATGTGGACACATTTGGACTTGCTCCCATGTCAGATGCTGTCAGAGCAAAACTACGTGCTGTGAGGGATCTGAGGAGGGCGCTACTCAAATGCTCCAGAGGACGGTGCAGGACACATAGCCAGCCCTTGGGCAGCAGGCAAGGTTTCCAGTGGGGAGAGAGAAGAGAGAGCCAGTCCTTCTTGCTGCCGTGTAAGGCCCCAGAAGGCTGGAGGAGGCCTGGCCTGAGGCAGCAGTTTTAACAGTTGCAAATGGAGAGAAGGAACCATAGGAACTTTTCCCCAAAGAGGAAGGAGGGAGAGACTCCTTCCTCTCATGTCCTGGTGGCTTCTGCCTTCTCCTGTGCCCCATGGCTTGTGTTTCAGTGGCCTCCCGGCCTCCTCCCTTCAACCTGAGATGTTGACTTAAATGAGTTTGCAGTTCCTGTTGCCACTGCTCATCTTCCATCTGCTTCGGTATTAGCTCCCAGCATCCCTTCTCTGGCCTCCCACAGCCTGCTCTTAGCCAAGAGGGATGTCATCGTAGTCAGCCCTGCCCAGCATACCCTGCTGTCGCTGCCCAAGCTCCTGCCCTCATCACCTTGGCGAAGCCTTTTCCTGTCTGTGCCAAGCACCTACTCCTTGACCCCGAGGGGCTTTCCACCACACTCTGAGGGCAAGCTCGAACCCAGTCATGATTTCAAAGCCCACACCTGGGGGCCTTGGCCTCCGTCTCTGCTCCTGTGCCCTGCCATAACCTGCCTGCCTATCACCTCCTACTAACGAAGGAAGCAGAGAAAGATTAGCAGCAGAACTGAAAAGGTCACGTGGTTAGTGGAGGGGCCCCCTCTATAGCTTCCCTGACCCATGACCATTCAGTCTCTGCTTGAATATTTCCATTGACTGGGACCTCACTCCCTCTTGAGCCAGCTCTTTCCATCATGGACAGTTTGGCTGCGAGAAACTTCATTTTTTTAAGTGGAAATCTAATCTACTGTCACTCCTACCCATTGGCTCTACTCTGCCCTCTGGGGCCACATCAAATAAGTCTGATTCACCCTCCACAGCTTAATGACTGAGCCTGCAGGTTGTGAATCCTAGGTCTGCCAGTTACTTGGTATAGGACCTGAGAGGCATTTCTTTACCTTTCTTGGCCCTCATTTCCTCATCTGTGAAACAGAGATAATAATAGCACCTACCTCATGGAGTTACATACATATTAAGTGATTTAGTAGTTATAAGGCTCTTAGAGTAACACCTGGCACATAATACGTGCTCAGTGAATTGCAGTATCTGAAGGAAACTGTCTCGTCTCCTCTTTTACTCTTCTTACTTTGGCTTACCATCCTTTTAACGATATTCTTCACATCGCATGACTTCCACATCCTTCCAACTTTTGTTTATCTCACACTTGAGTTGGCATAAGGCCCTCTTACAATGTTATCTCCAGTGTGGAGCCACTGCTTCTCCTGACCTGGAAACCGTCCTTCTGTTCGGGTGCTGAAGACCGATTAACTTTACTCCTTTGTATCACACAGGTGACTCATGTCAACCTGGGTCAGTGAAAATCCCAAGATCCTTCTCACTTGCTTCTGGGTTCTCACAGCACTCCGCCTCTGCCTTCCACTGTACGAAGTCCTATGAGCTCCCTCATGCACTCTAGGCCCCCTTGTAGGTGTGTTGAGTCTTCTCAGTGAGGCACGCAGGGTCTAGCGGGCCCTTCTCTCACACCCCAACTCAGCCATTGATCTAGCTCAGTCTTTAAGCAAAGCCTGGTAATCTTCCTCTCTGATAAAGCCTTCCAAGTTTATCACTCTATTGCAGCTGGTTTCTCTGGAATCGTTCCATCCATGTGAAGCTTCACCTGTCTTCTTACCACCTGTACGCACTGACCCTTAGCCTCTGCAAGCATTATACATCTCCCGTCTTGGTTTTGAGATCTTGTCCCTCTCCTGCCTGTTTCTTCTGCATGTTTGTGGCTTAGAAGGCAGTGGCCTTGAATAGTCTATGAGCAAGTACGTGACATCGCGCATAACGGCACCTCATGGTCCTGCACTCCCCATGAGTCTCTGCTTCCTCTAAACGTCTCCACTCAGGGACACCCTAGTCCTGTGAGCTGCAATGGATGAGGGCAGGGCAGTCTGACAGACGCCTGGTCAGGCAGGGAACAAGTGCGTCGTTCTGACACAGCCTGCTTCCCTCCCCTCTCTACACTCTTAGCTGTTTTTTTACTTCATTTTCCTTCCTGTGTTGAAAGAGCCATGGGGCCTGGACCATGGAAGGGTTTCCTGGGGACATTCCATAAATTCCTCATGGGCCATTTCTCTGGAGCGGGATGGGTGGGTAAGTGGGAGGCCAGCGGGAACCGGGGTGTGAATACCAGGTGCCTCAAAGAAGTGTGGGTGGAAAGGAAGGGCGAGTTGCACAGAGAAGAAAAAGGGGTACTGTGAGCTCATAGAAACAGTCAAAGAAAGGCAAAGTGAAGAGTGAGAAGGAGCTGCCAACTTGCAGGTTGGAACAAGCTGTGGGCAGCCGCGCTCCCAACCTTGCCCTCGAACCCACAGACTTGCCTCCATAGCGACTAGTCTGCCAGGGTTTGGAGAACTTTCCCTGCTTGGGTGTGTGGCTTGGAAAGATGTCCCAAGCAGCCCCTGAGTGTGCTGTGCAAGATGCACAGAGATACGGGGAAGGTCATCACAGAGTCCCTTTGAGTCTGGCTGGGTCGTTCTTCCTTTATTCAGTCCTCATCCATACATTCAGCAAACACTAACTCCTTAGCTGAGATCTAAGACCAAAAGGAGTGGAAGCACTAACCCCTGGATAAAGCCTGGATCCAAAGATTGTTCTCAGCATCCATCCCTGGTTTCTGTGTCTACTTCTTTAAGTAAAAATGGTGTCAAACTGGGTGTCAGGGCAAGAAGCAACTTGCCCTGATCTCTAGGCTGGGACAAGCCACTTTTCTTTTCTGGGCCTCAGTTTCCCTGCTGAATAATGAGAATATTGGGGCAGATGATCTCTAAGTGTCCTGTGAGAATGGTTCTATTTTTCAAAACATTTTCGGGTCCTATCCCATGTGTAGGCACAAAGTGAAAAAATTAGGTAGAAAGAAGGAAATAAATAAGAAAAAGGCACGAACCCTGCTTTTAATAAAACCTTCAAGAGAATAAAGGAGACCGAGTTACATGAATGACCCAGAACCCCTATGGCTACTGCTGGTCCCCAGAAAGCCTTTGTGCAGTGCAGTAAAAGGTGGTCTCCGTAGCCAGACAGATTGGTAAAAAGGGCCCTTCTGGGTGATGTTTATATCCCAGGGTACGTGGCTTGATAAGGAGAGCTGAGGCTGGACTTCAGCTCCCACAGGCCCCTTGGACCCATGCCCCTGTGCAAGGGCCTGTCTGCCCAGCTGTACAGGAAAGCCTGCTGAGCAGGGAAGTAGCCAACCTCAGAGTCCTATCCTGGCAGAATATGCCACTTTTAAATCTTGGTGAAATCTCATAAGGCAGCACCTTTCCTCCTGCATTTTGGGAAATCAAACACAAGGACCACACTAATCCTCTCTTCCATGTGCCTAAAAGCCAAGTCAGGGTCGCCAGTCCCAGGCAGAGTAGACGACCCAGCCCAGGAAAAGGTAGCAACCTCCCCACCAAGTGAGAAAAGGGTTAAAGGGCATTGCTTTCATGAGAAGGAGAAGAGGTCTGGAGGGTTCAGCACCTCCTCGTAAACTCAGGCCAGTTCTCCCCTCCTCTGGCAGCAACTCAGAACGAGCAGATGATGGAAATTCTTCCTCAGGCTCCCTCCCTGCCCTCCTCCTTCCACATCCCAAACAACTTCTCTCCCAGGCTCTAACTAGATTAAGAGGAAAGAGCTACAGGGGTGATGTCAACATCAAGTGTGAGATGGGGTGAGGTCTTGCATGTGCTTTGATCCACAGGTGGAGGGACTGGGGAAAGGTAGCAGGAGGGTAAGCTTGGGAAAAGGGGATTAGCTGGGACCGGAAAGAATGCGGCCGCTGTAATCCCATGTAAAGAACCAGACTGTGCTCTGTCTCCGCATCCTAAGCACTAGACAAGCAGGTACAAGCTACTGGCTCAGCCTGCCGCATAGGAGGCCGCCTGCGCTGGCAGCACAGACAGCCCATGCCCTCCAGCTGGCAGAGGCGCCCAGGGCAGGCATGGGTAAGATATCTACTTCCTCTGGGAAGCTCAGGTCTTGGGGGAGGAATGGGGAAGATGCTGTACTTGCAGGAATAGGAAATACAGAAGCATGGCCTCCTAGCCAGGTACCATATGCTCTCAGAGAGTAACCCTACCATTTGCCTATGTTCTTAGAATGGAGACCCACAATCTGCTTCAACCAGCTGCTTTGGACTCCACAGAGACTTTTGACCAGCACAATCAACTCTCCAGGCCGTGGGGAGGAAGTTGTGATGTTTGGGATTTATAACACGAAAAATAAAAAAGTCAAGTTGTTTCTACTTGACTTGGAGATAAAGAGGGAAGTACTTTTCTACCTTAGGCAGATGCACCTTCCTACTTCCTTGAAGTGTGGGCAATACTGAAATATATTTGTATTAGTATTTCCTAGACCACTCATTGACAAATGCTTTGGGGAAACAGCTAAAGGAGAAGCCACAAAATTAATCCCTACCTACTCCGCTATCCGACCCCTTCCACCAAGAAAATTAAGAAAATTAGAGTTGCCTTTAGTTAAAACTTCACCAACAGCTACCTTCCAGAAGGGATTCCCAGTTGAGGAGCTGAAGGGCATCAGTGCATTGGGACACACAGACTCTTACCTTTTTCAGCTTGCCACTCTTAGTCCCCACAAAAACCACGCTGTAGCCATTGTAAACGTAGGAGGCCACTGATGTCATGCGGTCCCGGCTGGTGGTGTACAGGGTCAGGCCCTCCACTGGAGTGGAGCCTCCTAGCGGCTGGTTGATGTCTAATCCACAGAAGTTGTCATCGATGGGAACGGGCTGGAGGGAAGAGGAGGAAGTCAGGATGAATAGCAGCAGAGCCATGGCGGTCAGTCTATAGCTCACCCCTAACCGCCAGCCCTGGGACATCAGGCTTCAGAGAGGTGTGACATGGGTGCAGGGCCCTTACACATGCTGCAAACAACGTCTGTCCACCTGATCCATGGAGCCCACGGAGGACGCTGTGAAACCAGGGAGAGGAACAAACAGCCTTTCTCACTTACCTAGTCACTTTCTGTCAAGGGATCCAGGGGTCATTGATAAAGCTGGTTGCTTAAATTCATTTTCTGATCATTTTAATGTCTCCGTGGACCATGCCATTTTGTGGAGATCTGTCTAGATGGTAGAGATTCAGTCTAGAGACAGCACCCCAGGATTTCTACAACCTGGAGAGAATTTCTTATTTATTTCTTGGGATGGAAGGCCTCCCTTTGGGCATGGGACTTTTAAGCCAACTATTCACCACATTCTATACTAGGGATGGCTTGAAAAGGGTCATCCTAATATTGAACAGAAACTTATACTTTAAAAAACTTACTTAATTTATATAAACCTCAGTTTCTTCATTTGTCAAATTATCTGCCCACCTTTTTGAGAGAATCATTGAGGAGCAAATGAAATAATACATGCAAGAGAGTTTTAGGTTATATAATGATTTCCACTATTGTATGGTAGAGGTCTTCAGCCATGCTCAGGCGATGTCCTTTCTATTACCAGACTTTTGAAGAGAGTGGAAGTGTGCCTCTGTGTAAAGATTATCTTTCAGGAGAGACTAGGGCATTTTTGAAAGAAGACCACCTTAAGCAAATGAAAAAGTAGCTGGACAGAAAGTAGAGAGGCTTGAATTCTAGCTTCTCCCTTACTGCTAAGTAGCTCTAAGTACAATTGGACCAGTAACATCCTGTTTGGGGGTTGTGTTAAATTGATTATTTCTAACATCTCACGTAGTTAAATAAATAAAAAAGACTGAATGCTTCCTGAGGACAGGAGCTGGTAAAAGGCTTGTGTCCTCTGCACAGCGTCTGTTGTGGGGCAGGGCTGTGATGGGTTCTCTGAAATGCCCCAGGTGACTGCACAACCGGAATCTTGTGGGCAAAGGCTGTAGACTCTGGGCCAGAAAGAGCCCTGAGTCATGTTTCTTCTGGGTCTGGAAAGGCATCCCACAGGAGGAAGGAAATGACTGTTCTAGCACAGAAAGCATCATCGAGAAGAAACCTGCAACCTATTCCCTTCAACCTCCTCCTTTCACACTTACCAGGAAATAGTTGGCTGGTACATCACTCATCAACAGCCTCATTTCCTTGGCATAACTGGTTTATAAGCTAGGGCATGTAATCGTTAAGCCAGGGTCTTCCCTTCCATTCCTCCCTGAGGTCCACAGGAAGAGAGACTTGTATCTTGTGATCCCTCGGTGTTTTGTAGAGAGCTGATGCTCCTGCTACTGGTAGGAATGGAGGTGTTGCCCTTGCGTGTGTGAGTTTACATGTATGTGTATTCTCTAAGAAAGATAACTAATCTGTAGGTTAAGAATGACCTTGAACTCTGTGAACTCTGGTAAGATGGAGCCATCACTACCCCCCAAACACACCCCGCCACCCCAGAAAGGATGAGCTTCTCAGGAAGGGAGTAAAGCAAGAGTATTCTGCAGCCAGCTCATGAGGGACGACTGTACATCTCTACGTTCAGTGACATCACACTGGTGGTGTGAGACCAGCTATGGTGGGGGCATTTACATCATGGAAATTAGCAAATGCTTCTGGTCAAGGTTTCCACCACCACCACCACCACCACCGCAGCCTGCATAGAGCTAGTTGTTTAATACTCACCAGTACATCACCGAACCAATGTGGAGAGTTCTTGTTCCCTAGGAAGACAGGCCAGAGGAGCGACTACCACCTTTTGCATTTTTTTCTTGTCTTTCTTAGACCTACACCATACGCAGCGGGTGCCCTGGCAGACTCGGAAGATATAGTCCTGTCTCTAGGACCATCTGGCCACATGGCGTCGATGTGTCACATACCCTCTCTGAGCCTTATTTCTCTCATCTGTGACGTGAAAGGGTTGGACCAGGTAATCATCAAGTTTCCTGTCAGCTCTGAAAGTCCTCGATTTCATGGTTGCAGTTTATTTTCCACTTTCTCCTGGGGCCAATAAGGCAGCAGAGTTTGGACACAGGGATAGGCCCAAGCCAGCTTCTGAGTAATGCTGACAGAAGCAAAAATCTACTGGTGATTGTGGATTTCTCTACATTTCTCCTGAAACTGGAAATGCCAGTCCATAAGGAAAATAGTTTGTTCTGAGCCTAAGCTCTTGAGACTGGCTGACATTTTTCTCTTTCCTCTAAATTGTCAGATACTCCCAAACACCTGATGCCCCTTCGCTTTTCCTCAAATGACGAGATCTTGGAGTATGGCTCTCCTTAAAGCAGCAGGGCTGGGCAGAAATAGCTCGGACTTGTGGTAGGCAGTTAGACATACATGAGCAGAGCCGGGCAATAGTCAGGTACAGAAGGTCACCAGGGCAGAAAGCCCTGGGTGCCTAGCAAGGGACAAAACTGGGGAAACACGGATCTCCCTCCCCCAGGGTAACCTTTCCTTCCCTAGCATATTACTAGTCATATAGTTTAGATCCCCTGACCTTTCACATCGCTGGCCATGCAGTTTGGACCCTCTCCTGACCTTTTTGCCCCTGGCATGTTGCCAATCATGCAGGTTAGACTTTCTTTAGAGGAGGAACAAACAAGGAGCTAGAGAATAGCCCTTAAGTATTAAGCCCCCAGGCCTAGAAAAGCAGCAAAATCAGACAAGCTACACCATGGCTGACATTAGGACCCACTGCGTTAACTAATGACCCCTTGCCCTGGTTCCAACCAATCAGTACAGACCATGACCCTGAAGGGACACACCTGGAAAGCTGATGAATATTCTAGTGGGATTTTCCCCTGAGAACTCCAGATAAATATCCTTAAGATGGAGGACCTAGTGCCAGGGACCACACCCTCACCTTTCCCCACCCCCTTACTCTAGGTGCATTTTCTTTGCCTCTCTCTCCTAAGCTCCAAGGCCCTTCTTTTGCCTCTGTAACTTGTTCCCTGAGCCCATTTCTTCTACAGCTGACTTCTTCTACCTCTGAGACTTTCTAAATACACTTTCTCTCATAGTTTGAGTCTCAACTCTAAATTCTTTCTTAGCCAGAACTCAAGTACCGAGGTTGCTGAACCAAGGCCCCATTTAACTCTCAGCTAACACCTGGTGCTGTTTTCGTCCTCACTAACAGACTCAGAAGTCATATGGGCCGAACTGAATTCAAATCCTTGTTTAATCATTTATATTTGTGTGGATTTAAGCTATACAGTCTTTATGAGCCTTTGTTTTTCCATCTGTCAAATGGGGATGGTAATACTTGCTTCATAGGGTCATATTGAGGATCAAGGGACATCCATAATAGCATAAACAATAAAAAACACAAAATAAATTGCCCAGAACAGTCTTTAAAACATAACCGCTATTTAATGAATGATAGTCCCCTTCCTATTCCCTTTTAGGAAAGTTTAAATCCTTCACCTGAGTGTTCCATGTTTGTCCAAAGATCATGTCAAAATTAAGCCTGGGACCACAGCTTCTCTCACCAACCCTTAGCCCTGTCTAAGGCCACCAAATGCTTCTGGATCCTTGTCTGGGACTCCTTGGATTGTGAGGGGCCCCTCCTATCGCACCCCTTCTCACTGGGTAAATGCTGCACCGGGAGAGTATGATGCTGAGGGGAGGAAGGTGGAGGATGGTGATGAAGGGCTATTTTCTCTGAGATCCTGATCTCACCTGCTGTCACCTCTCTCCCAGGGCCTTTGCTGCTCTTTGGTCACTAGCCCAGGCTTGTCTCTCTGCAAGCCACTGGAGCCAGAGAAGGGTGTCAGCTTCCTTTTCTCCCTGGCTCAGAAGCAGGCAGGAATCAGCAGTTTCCTCCTGACAAGCTCCCCTCTGGGCAATAGGAACCAGGCAGGACTCTGCCAGGGCGTTAACCCTTTCCTTTCCTCTGCACTTCTCCTGATTGACTGGGGCCATAGGTTATAGAATGTTAGTGCCATAAAAAATGTGGGGATTATCTAGTTCAACCTCTTTATTTTACAAAAGTGAAATAACAGCAAATAACTGGTTCTTATTATGATTAATGTTCACAATTATAGCTGCAATTTATTGAATGCTTATTATGTGCCAGGTATTATGCTAAGCATTTTATGTACATTTCTATTTGATCTTCATAAGAACCATAAAACGGGGTACTATTAGCTCTATTTTAAAGATGAAAAATTATAGCTTAGACCAGGTAGACAATTTGTGCAAAGTCATACAGTTTTAAGAGATAGAACTGATCTTTAAATGCAAATCTGTTGGGCTTCAAAGCCTATAGACTTGACCAATATCCTATCATCTCAAGCAAATGATAGTAGAACCAGAAGCATAGAAGAAAGAGGCATCTGCTTTCTTGCTTTAAGAAGTGTTTTTGGTCCCAATAGCAGGCACTTGTAGTTTCGGGTACTCAAGGAGCCAGCCATATGGGCCGCTTCATCTCAGATATTTCCCCAGGCTGCACATCCAGAGTCCACAGCACTTTGCACAGAAATCTTGCTTAACACTTTTCACATGGCTTAACAGTTAGCTAACAATGGTATACCTCACAGGCCAGGCATGGTGCAAATCTGCTCATATATCATCTCACCTGGTCACCCCATGAGGTAGGCATTATAATTCCCATTTCACAGATGGTAATGTAGAAATAAAAATGTTAAATTACTTCTGAAGCCAGGAAGCAGCACGGATGAAATTGGAACTGTGGCCTTTGTCTCTGAAGCCCAAACTGCATTACACTGCGAGACATTTCTCTCTCTTTCTCCCCCGCCGCCACTAGATTATGAAATATGTGAGAGTAGTGATCTTGTCTTATGTTGGCTTCTGGTACAGTGCTGGGCACATGCAAAAGCTTCGATACTCTCTTTTTAAATAGATGGAGGAATAGGCTGGTGGATAGGTAACAAATGGGAGAGAAGGATGAATGCACGGATGAACGCGGGGGTAGGCAGGTGGATGATGGATGGATGGATGGATAATGGATGGGTGTGTCGTGGTGACCACTTAGATGGCAGCAACTTGACCCTCTGACAGGACAGTGCTCACCACCAATTTTCTGATCTCTGATGTCCTCTGGCCTGGATCCTGAGCTCCCTTTCCTCTTCTCTTGTGCCTTTACCCAAACACCTGATTATGTTTCCCCAGTTTGTAATCTACCGGTCAAATTTAACTCCCTTCCCTCTCCTCCAGCTTCCCTATCAATCTGCCTACTCAACACCCCAACTTGGCTTCACAGTGTCCTGCATGGACACTGTCTGATCCCCGTTGCCTCTGACTGGCCTCATTTCCGCCCACTCTTTCTCCCACATGCTCCAATCCAGCTGCAGTTGTCCCTTGCCGCTCCTCACACACACCAGGCATGCCCTAAAATCCTTGCACTTGCTGCTCCCTGTCTGTGGAATGTTTTCCCCAGGTCCCCACATGGCTCACTTCCTTACCTTCCTCAGTCTTTGTCCAATGGCCACTTTCTCAATGAATCAACCCTGTCAGGTACTGCCTCTTCCCTTTCTCGGCTTTATTTTTCTCTGCAGCAATCATCACCGTTTGATGGGCTACATATTTTATGTATTTATTTGTCTTGCTTCACTAATGAAAACTCCGCGAGGGTGGACGGGCTTTGCTGTGTGGGCCCCCGCTGAAGCCAGCAGTGCCTGATGTGGCGCAGGTACTCGACACGTGTGTGTTAAACCCTGAACAACACAGATCTGATCTGTGTGGGTCTACTGACACACACAATAGTTTTCAATAAATACTGTAATTGTATTTTCTCTTCCATGTGCTTTTCTTAATAACATTTCTTTTCTCTAGCTTACTTTGTTGTAAGAATACAGTACATAATAAATATAACACACAAAATAGATGTTAATTGGCTGTTTATATTAGGGATAAGGCTTCCAGTCAACAGCAGGCTATTAAGTAAGTTTTGGGGAAGTCAAGAGTTATAAGTGGATTTTTGTCTACACAGGGGGTCAGCAACCTGGTCCTCGTTGTTCAAGGGTCTGCTATATTTGGAATGACTCAGTGGATCAACAAACACGCCCCAAATGTCTGGTATATGTCAGACTCTGTGTTACTGGTTACCACCTGATAACGTGAACCCGAAAACCTCTCTCATTGCTGGCCCTCGGTGGTCCAGGAACAGGGTGTGCGATAGGGCACAAGACAGACAGTGGGAGCCCGAACTCTAGGTCCGGAGTAGAGCGAAGTGAGCACCTCCTTACCGCCTTGGTGCACTGGACGTCCTTCCCCAGCAGCCAGTTGAGCTCCAGGTTTCCCTCGCCCTGGTAGCAGGACTGCAGGCGGTACTTGATCTGTAAGTTGATGGCTCGGATGGGGAAGGCACAGAGGGCAGAGTCATCAGGTGGGTGGTGGTACTGCTTCTGCCCTTTGGAGAAGATGGCGAAGAGCACATCATCCTGGCTGCTGATATTGAAGGCCTGGGCCAGGGAGTCCCCGGGCTTGGCCAGGTAAGCGGCCTGCAGGAGGCGGTACTCCACACCAGCCCGGGTGCAACCGAAAGGCAGGGACACATAGGAGTGGAACTTGGGGTCATCCTTGCAGAGCCTCACGATGCGCGAGGTGTAGAAGAGGTCTCCAGCAGAGTTGATGGCCACACCCTCGGGGGTCTCAGGCTGAACAGTGAGGAAGTAGACAAAGCCCCCGCTGGCGAAGCCATAGATGTAGAAGATGTCAAAGTGGGAGACCAGAGCCAGGGTGTCGGAGGGGATCTTGATGAGGGAGGAGACAAAATCACTGTGTAGCTCATAGTCAAGCATGGCGGAGGACTCGGGGTCACGGGGCAGCTTCCTGCTGGACAGAGTGGGAAAGTAATCCTGCTTGCCATCCACGGCGGTGCCGATGAAGAGCTTGCCATCCTGCCCCTCGGAGCGCACGATCACCCCGTACATCGTCCCCGTCTTATTGACGCTGGACAGGTAGTGTTCTTTCTTGTGGGATGGCTCCACCAGGATGAAGAGGTCGTCCAGCCGCAGCAGCTTGCAGACTCCCTGGTAGAGGCTCCCGCAGGCTAGCAGGCGGTTCTCGGGGTAGTCGATGATGAGCAGCTTGTTGACGTTGTTGGTGAGGGTGAGCACCTCGCTGCAGGGCTGCACGATGAGGGGCGGGTAACACGACTTGTTGTCCTCTTCCGGCCCCGTCTTGTGAGCCACCTGGATGGTCAGGTTGCCCGTCAGCTTGTAGACCCGGTTGATGGCCCCCACGTACACCGCCCCTGTCCCTCGGTGGACGGTCAAGTGGTTGAAGGTCCAGTCTCGGTTCTCAGAGTGGAAGGTGCTGAACTGAGGCATGCTGGCTGCCGGCCGGGCCAGCAGCACCCAGACCACTGAGAGCAGGACCACAGACCAGCTGTCAACCTCCGCGGCCCATGGCCAGGGCCTCCTCTGTTCCATGCTGAGAGGGGCAAAGACGAGGAGGCAGGTCCTCCGAGCGCTCATCCACGCCACCTTCCTGGGTTGGCCCTCACATGGTTCTGGAAAACACAAGGCGGGGAGGTCAGACGGAAAATAGTCCTGAGAGGAGTGAATTGAATTGCTTGACCCCGAGTCCCAGGCCCGGCTAGCTCTGTGAGTCTCTTCCTTCTGTATTTCAGTTTTTCTATTTTTAACACACTTTCTCCCTCTTGGAGTTGTTCAAGGAATCCTATTATCTATTTTGGTCTCCAGCCTTACGCTGTAAATTCTCTTTTTTTACTTTACAAAGCATCTCTATTTCTGTCCTCTTAAAACATTGTTTTTCTCTCTCAGAGAGGTTAAAAGACTGTTTAAGTTCACCCTGCCAGTCGATCCCCCGATTGGGAGTAAGGCAAGTCTTTCCTACGCAGGAGTCACTTCTGTCCTCTCCTAGTCAAATGGAAATCTCTTGTTTTTTAAAACTACTCCCAGAGTCTGACATTGCAAATAAAATTCTTTTTGTTACAAAATGCCATCCCCTCACGCAGCTGCATTTCCTTACTTTCTCAAGCTCTGTCCTCCATGGGAAAGGACCTCAGCCTCACCCTCTCCAGGAAGAAGAATCACTGATGTGAGCCGTTACAACTTGTTAGAAAAGAGAGACACACACACTGGCCAGTGGGGCCGAGAGTGTCAGGTGTGCCGTTCAGAAGCCTGAACAGCCCCAGGGAGATGGGCAGACACCCCCCACCCACTCTTCTCTGGGACGGGAGGACGCTAGTCACCGCTTCCCAGGAAGGAGGCTGCCAGGTCCCAGGGACATTGCTTCAACTTCTGCTTCTCTGCAGGTGGGGCTGGCCTTCTCGCCAAGGGGGACTGGCCATCTGAGTGCAGCTTCAGCCACCTGGACACGAGTTCTTGGTTTAGAAAATGTGGGGAGAGGCAAGTTGAGGGTCTGTCTCATTCCAGCTACTGCCGGAGCCTCATGATTATTTAAGCTCCACAAAGTCACCCACGGGCCTCAGCCTGCTCTGCGCTGCCGAGCCTGGTCTCCTGCCCTGACTCCTTTGCTCCTTCCTCTCCCTTCAGATGCCCAGGCCCTAAAGCTTTTCTGTTTTTCAAGGAAGTTGCTCAGAGGAGCAAAGGGGGCTCCCGCCAAGAGCTTCTGGTTTGCCGGGGCCAAGAGTGGGAGGGAAAAGCCTGTCTGTCCCTTCCCTCTGAGAGGGCTGCTCCTGACTTATGTGAAAAGGACAGTGGCAGCAGCAGGTAGCAGTAGCAGGAGGAGACTGAGAGCCGTCTAGCAGAAAAATCTTTTCTCCTGCAAGGCAAATCTCCCGGCACCCTTCTCCGACAAGTCCAGACAGCTCTGGGCAGCAAGGCAACAGGAGTGGACACACCCTGCCCAAGGACGGAGAACTGGCTCCAAGGCAGCTTAGCAGGGCCCCGTCTCCCTCTACCCCCCAGTCTGGCTGGACAGGGTTAGAATCAGAACAGACGCCACGCTGGGAATCCACACTGTTTTTGGCTCTGTATCTTTAGAAACTCTCCTTCCTCCACTTCAACTCTGGGTGCCAGAAGCAGGCCCCACCTGACGGCTCCCCTCCAACCAGGCTCCATCGGGAGTCTGAGGTGACTCAGAAGCCCAGGCTTCCTTGGAAAGAGGAAGGCAACAGCACAGGGCCCCGGCTGACCTCAGGGACTCCAGCACGGCCTTTCCGGCCCCACGCCCACATCCACTGCAAAGCCTCGATAGACAGACGAAGCTTTCGGTTTGAAAGCCAGTTATTTTTAGCTATGTCCTGGGGCCGGTAGCAGGACGTGAATTCCTCATGAGGAGCTGCAAAAAGGAAATAACAGAATACTTACATTCCCCAGCTGGACAGGGAACTACAAGAGGCCATTCTGGGCATGCCTCTGGCTCAGCTGGTGGAGGGGCAGTGTGTTCCCCGAGGAGCCACGAGGAGGAATATAATTGTCACCATGCTGTGTTAGGGTTTTGCCTTGTAGAAAGTGCACTCTGAGACACTACCACTGCGTTTGTGGACAGCACACTCCTGCCTTCTCCACAACATATATGCATTTATATGTTTAGCCTGTGGCTACAAGAAGAAGGTCCTGGTCGCAGAGATAACATCAAAGGACACAATGTGAGTTAAGACCAACCACCTCATCTCCCTACCCAACATCCCCCTGAGATTAGTTTGATTAGTAAGTGGCTTGGTTTTTAGGTGGAGTTTGGAAATAAATTTGGGACTGTGGGCAAGTCAAGTCTCATCTCCCTTTCTGGTAGAATGGGGATAATTGCAGTACCGACCTCTCTGGTTGTCATGAGAATAAATGAGATAATGCAAGGAAACCTCTTAGCCTGGTGGCTGGCACACAATGAATGCTCATCTTCTGCTAGTTACTATTTTCACTGATGCCTCCCCAGGAGACTGCACTTCAGGAATCCTGCCAGAGCTCTTGACTTCTCTTTTTGCTCATATTCTTCCTTTTCTTGGGAATGAATATTGTGGGAAAAGCTTTGATCCCCAGCTTTCCCTAACCCAAGTGAAGGGGTTTAATTTGGGAAGCATGTGTCAAAGGAAAGCGAATAGATCTGAGGTGATCTTCCCTATCATACTACTGCACAAGTCCCAACATAGTCTCTCTGCCACCTGCAGGGAAGGTGGCAGAGGTTAAGGATCTTGAGAGTTGAACTATGAATTGGAAAATTGGTCTGGTAGCTAGAAGGCATGAAGTCATGAGGCAGGAGGAAGAGTAAGGGACTTAGGAGACTTTGATTCAAATTCCGCCTCTGTCAGCCATGAGTCATATGGTTTTAGACTAGGCTAGCATCTTCCTGAGCCTATTTCTTGATTTTAAAATAAAGGGTATTTGAATTAGCCAATTTGTAAGATTTTTTCTTTCAGATGAAATAATACTTTGAGGCTTGCTTCCTTCAGCTTCTAAAGTCTGTGGCTGAGATAGATGCTGAAGTTCTTCCATCCTGCCTGGTTAGGTCAGGCATTCTCAACAGACCACTACAGTTGGGCTGTTTGCCTCTTACTCCTCAATCAACATCCACTTTGAGACAGATGGCTTTTGGTGACCAGCCAAGCAAATTCATTCCGTGGGACTCAAGGGCCGCCCATCTGGGAGTAGCAGGCATTGGCAGAGTGGAGTCAAGAGGCAGCATGGTCTCCTGCAGAGCAGGGTGGCAGGGGAGGCTCACACTCTATCTTAGGAGTGCGGCTTTCACAAGGACAATTGACTTCAACAGCAAGTTGAGAGTCTTTGCCTTTCCATGCCAAGGCTGACGTAACTACGTAGCCGTTCCAAAGCAGCAAGGATCAAGTCTCCTATCCGAGTTCAGAGAAACACCATTGGTGGGGGACAGGCACCCACCTTTGTACCTCTGATCCACGAGACGCTGTCTAGTGCACCTTTGTTCCACGAGACGCTGTCTAGTGCAATGGTTACATGCTTTGACTCTGAACTTAGATGCTTAGATAGCTGTATAAACTTGGTCAAGGTCCTTAACCACATTGTGATGCTATCTATCTACATACAAAGGGATTAGTACAAGCATCTGCTTCATAGGATTATTATGGAGAAGTCGCTTAATACATATAAAGCACTTAAAACAATGCCTGGCCCGTTTTAAGTGTTTACCATGCATAGTCTTTATTAGTAGTAATTTATTTGTCAATATTTCTGGCTGTTCACCTCCATCTATTCCATGATCTGTCTAGAATGAATTATCCTTCCTCCATTTGGTAGAAGCCAGTGAACAAATGCCTATGACCTTGCATACCCATCATTTTCTCCTAACTCCAATTTTCTGCTGGTGTCAGCTTCAGGGGTTTCCTCTTAAAGATGCCTCTGTCTTTCTGCCACTTCTCTCTCTGTCTAGTTTGTGAAGTCACTTTGTCACATGCATTTTCAAGAGCCACAGCTTGCCTAGTCGCCATTCTCTTACCTTTCCCTCACCCCAAGTCTCAAACTAAGACATGTGGCTCTGGGACGCTTGCCCAGTCAGAGGAGCCTCCCAGGACATCTTACTCCGAGCTGTTCCGATGCCAAGCGGAGGCCGCACTTGTCTGTTTGGGAAGCAGTGTCACTAAATATTTTATTTGGAGAGCATGGTGACACCATCTCCCGATCAGGATTCAGAAGGCAGGTGTGGGTGACAGCTAGTGGAGGCATCTAATACCTTCCTGATCAGCTGCTGTGGGCGTCAGTGGCAAAGCAGGGAGGAAATGACAATCAGGCATTTCCAGTTCAGCTCAGTGCAGGATTCTCTCCACCCTGCTGATCTGCTCTATTGCGTCGTTCCTAAGGAGATCCAGGCACACATGCTTTCACTTGGCCTCTCTTATTGCAAAAGGAGCTGGTAGGAAGAGGAGTTAGAGTTGGGATACGATTTGGCCCATTGTGTCAAACTTTATGATAGCAAATTGCACAACCCCGGCCCCACCTGTAGCTCCACCATCAGCCTATCTCCATGCTATCATTGCCATCACCACCGCCATCGCCAGCACCATCCTGGCTAGGATACTTTTCACAACAACAGCAGTAACAAGAACCTATTATGACTGCACCTACTAAGTGGCTCACACAGCCAGGATCCCAAGGAGCCAGATGGTGACGGAGAAAAAGTAGGCATGGTGATGAGGGCTGCGAAGTCATGGAAGGGGTGAACAGCTGCACTAGAAATGCTCCCCACTCTTCTCCCTCTCCCAGGGCAGAGGGAAGTCCATCCTCTCCCCAGCTCTCCTTCCCAATTAGTAGCATCGTTAAAGCTGCAATTCAGGGCCAGTGCTGAGATTATAAGATTACTCCAATTCATGACCTATTTTTAGATGAAGAAACCAAAACCTATGGAAAGGAAACAAACTGTCCAAGCTAACCCAAAATGAGTCAGGGACAGGCTGCAATTGGAACTCTGCAGAAAGTCTCGTGTCTCCTTAGTCACAGATGAAAGGGTCCTGACAGTCAGTGATGTTCTGCCTCAAGGGTGCCTGCTGGGGGGAAAGAAGGAGCCTTTAGAGGTGGTGGCCCCATGATGGGCAGAAGTGAGCCTGACTCCCGGCCTGGACAGGGAAGCAGTGCATGGGGCAGACCTAAAGAGGTGCATGCAGAATTAAGGGGCAGAGGGAGGGAAAGAGGTGCTCTCCACTGGCTCCCTCTGTGTTGGGAGGAATGACCTCCTGTGACGTACTGCAGGCCCATGCTGTGACTAGCGAGCTGCGGTGTACTGTGCCTCATCCCTTCGGGTTATAGACAGCCTCACAGACAGGTCAGATGGAGGCTAAGCACAGGAAGCCTCTTCTCCCCAGAGAGTTAGAGCTGCAGCAGAAGGGACTGAAGTCAGATATTAAGGGGGATGTCCTGGAGAGAATCCCTGGGGCATACTGCCAAGCAGATTATGGAATTTTCCAACAGAGAATGTTCCTGACAGCTGTCTAGGAGTAAGTCTACCCAGAGGCAGGGGATCGGTCCCCATGACTTCAGAAGTCTTCTTTTGCTTTAAGATGCCTATGAGGATAAAATGTCTAAGTGAGAGATTATGGGGCCCCAGCTTGTCCCCTGTGGGTGAAATGACCCTGAAGGACCTGACATAATGTCATTTGCATGGTTGTACATGCAAACATTCCAAGCGTCACTGTCTGACACCGACCTCAGAGGTAGTCCAGGCACGTTGGTAGCACAAGGTGAGCGAGAGGGCGAACCGAACGCAAAGGCCCCGGGGAATGCCGGCAGCTGAAAGGCCTCAATTAGAGTGAAAGGAGTTATCTGGTATTTAAATAATTATTAGATTGAAGGAATAATCATGGGTTTGAGCTGATTTTTTCCCCCACTGTCACCCTGATGGCGTCTACAATATTATTATTCAAATGCCCACGATGCTCACTGAGAAGAGACCATGAGAGAGAGGAGAGAGTGGGGGAGAGGGGTGGCGAGCGGGGAGAGGGAGAGAGACTCATTTAATCTCCATGTGACAGGGCTGCAGGAGGTACGATTAGTCTTTTTCTTATTTCAGCTGTCACTCATGCACAGACACCGAAGATTGTTATTAGCGTATTTTATGCACACGATTTAAAGAGAAGAGAGGGTGGGCTGGGGAGAGGAGAATTTCCTACAGAAAATAACAGGAACCAAAGGAACAGTTTAGATGTCACTGCTGCGTTGGCTTCATTAATCGAATGTCATTTTTCCCCCAGACTCTGTGCTGTTCCGTGAGGCTGAGTGGCTGTGCTCTGCCCCGGAGGGAGAGAGAAGGAAGGTGAGGGGAGATGGAGGAAAACGGACCCCTGCCTGTGTGCCCTCTTGGCACCCTCTTCCTGAGAAGGGACACCAGATGAGGCTGTGGCCCCCCAGCACGTGTCAGCACAACTCCTGGGGACCATTTCTATCCCGCTACCTTCTTTCACCATGAGAAGAGAGATCCTCTGCTTATCTCTACACGCAATCCCTTTTACAGGTGGGTACACCAGATCTGCTCTCCTGTAACCAAGGAGGAAGAGAGAAGGGGAAATTCAGAGAGGCCTGACAGTCCTGCTGTGCAGTGAGGGAGGAGCCCACGTTCCAGGTGGCAAAGCAGTGAGGCCGGTGTGACGGGAGCTGTGTGTGGCTTTCTACTCTGGCAACCGGCCCTTGAACCCACATAGGCCCGTGGCAGCGACGGACTCTACTTCTCAGACGCACAGTGGGCAGATACGGGGGTGACATGCAGGGGCTGGGAGCTGGCAAGAAAGGCAGAATGGCAGGGGCTATGGGTTCAGATGTGTTCCCCCCAATTCATAAGTGGAAGTCTTGACCTCCAGGACCTCAGAACGCGACTATATTTGGAGATACGGGTTTAAAGAGGGAATCAAGTGAGAATGAAGTCATTAGGGTGGGCCGTAACCCAAGTGACTTGTCCTTATAAAAATGGAAATTTGGACACAGAGACAGACAGTCACAGAGGGAAAAAGATGTGAAGAGACACAGGGAGAGGATGGCCACTTACAAGCCCAGGACAGAGGTCTGGGGGGGACCCTTCCTTCCTGGCCCTCGGGCGGAGCCACCCCTGCTGATACCTTGACTTCTTGCTTGCAGAACTGTGAGACAATACATTTCTCTTATTTAAGCTGCCTGTCGGTGGTACTTTGTTACAGCAGCCCTAGAGATTAACAGGGCACGGAGGAGTAACGTTCTCTAGCATCTTGGCTCAGGAATGGCTCTTTTAGAGAAAAGGGGTATGTGCACAGGCAAGTCTAAGCACGCATGCTTGTGCCGAGGGGGTGGGTATGAGCCGCCACGGGGCCCAGACACTTACAGAGGTGGGTGTCCTCCTGTCTCCGTGAGGACCAGGGCAGCATGCAAGCTTCCTCTTCCACCAGCTGAGCACCACGGCCCAAGAACCTGCTTGCTTTGCCTCTCCTGCCTTTACCCCCATGGGATTAGGACTGGGCATTTTCCCACAGAGTGGTTCTACCCTTTTTGCCTCCCCTGCCCTGTTCCTCCTGCCCAGAAAAGTCCATGTGTCACTTCCTAGACCCAAGAGCCTTATGGATATTTTGTGACTCTCATAGAGCCATGTCCCTCCCGTCCCACCCTAGCTACTGCTCCCGCCTGTCTGGGACCACGGCCTTTTCCTGTTGGGGAGGGTTTTCTGTTACTTTTTTTTTTTTCCAGATCTCCCGGTGGACTCTGATCGAGCTCTGGAAACCACCCGGGCTCTCACAGGGCCTTAGCAAAACATCCAGTGTTTGTCCTCTCCCCTCACGGGCTGTAAAAGTTTCGAGTTGTCTCCCTGAATTATGAAGGGTTCCAAAGACATGCACTCACTTGAGGGGTGGTGCAGGGGAGGGGGCACTGGCCCGGTTGGCTTTGCAAAGTCAAAACAAGATTCATTACCCTGGGGCCAGGAGCAGGGAGATACACGCCTGACCCTGCAGACCTGCCCCATATGTCATGGGCCTGTCAGAAATCTCCCAGAATTCCCTTTATTATCTAAAGGTCGCCACCCGGGCAGTGCTGAGAGAGCCCAGGGTATAAACTAAACTACAAGAGCAATCAATTTCAAGCAGCTGCCTTTCCCACCACCCTGTCCCCTCCCCTTTCCATGGGCTCTGCTCTCTTCAACCCCCTGTGGAGGACAGCGGAGAGAAGGGGTGCCTTGCCATGGCCACCTCACCCCTGGGGCAGAAAGAATTTCTGCAGGTTAGGAGCAGTGGACCCCGGAGGGAGCCTGCTCTGGGCACTACGGAGGGCTCAGAAAATCACCCCTTTTCTCCCCTGACTCTAAGCCGGACCCTGCTTAAACCGTCCTGGGAGGGGGGCTGCTATTGGGAGGCATTATGGGATTTAAAGAATGGGAAAAGGAATTCTCAGGCTCCCTCAAAATCAGGCAAAAGAATAAAAGTGGGGGTATTTGGCTTTGCTAAGTCAAGTCCAAATTCATGCCAGGAGACCTCATAGGGCCATGAGATGCATAAGAACAGCAATTTTCATGTGTTTCTGTAACAAAAATAAAAATAAAGAGGGACAGCTACTATTATTAACTACCTGCTACATGGCGCGCTATGCTAGATTCTCTGCATATGCAAGGAAAAACGCTGTGATCATCTTGCAAGATGAGCATTACTCTCCCCACGTCACAGATAGGAAAGCAGAGTCTGAGGAAGGTTGACAACCCGGCCAGTATCAATCTGCTGGGGCCCAGGACCTCCCGGTGCCCGTGCTATCCCCACTGTTCCACGTTGTCCTGATGTTCAGCATTTATTTTTCAACCAAACCCTCTTATCTCTGGTCTGGAAAGGCTCACTAGAATGTTAAGACTTGGCAAATATGTTATTTTAAAGGTCAAAACTGGAGGCTCCCATTTTGGTAACGGAGTAGTAGGGCTGGGGCGTGGGCCGTGTGGGCTGAGTTGTGTTACGAGGTGGAATCCTAGGGTGTTTCATGGCAAGAGGGTTGCTAGCTGGCAGTCACCTTCCAGAGAAATTCCAAACGACCTTTCCAAGGATCCTGGAGATGCATCTCCTGCCTTCTCACTTGTCCTTCCTGTCCACGGCAGAGCCAGGGAGTCTGAGGCAGAACCGGCGGGAGAGCAGACCACAGGGTAGAAAGTGCCCAACTAAATCGTTAAATAAATTACAGTTACTCCACATAATGGCATATTATGCTGCCATTAACCACCGTAATGTTTTCAAAGAATAATGACACAGCTTCAATTCACAAGCAGTGGGAGGTTAAGGGAGGAAAATAAAGGGGGGAGGGGAGGAAAATTAAAACCAAACATCAGGCATTCATCTCAGCTCTCAGGCAGCGGACCAGCCCCAAACCTCACTTGCTTTCCCCTGAAGCTCGCCCTGTCTTTCTCCTCTTGAAGAAAAACTGTGATGGCCTCCAGGAGTCGCCAGGTGAGAGCACTTCCTGCTTCCCTTCCCTGTGCTGTTCTGCTCCCAGTGGCTCCCACGGCCGGTCACTGAAACAATTACGCTGCTCATCCTCTTGTCAGGGAAAGCGGCTTTTAGTGCCAGATCAAGGTACATTTTTTAAACACTGTCCATTTCCAGAAGTTAGGGTTCCCCGAAGTTTAAAAGTGGGCCTCTTGATCAGCAAGTCTGGTGTTGGCTCCCTGAAAATGGTCCATGTAAGACTGTTGCAGGGATGCTCAGCTGAGAGACACCCGGATGAAAGCCACTGGCAGCTCTAGATTTCCTGCCACATGTGCCTGGACTGCTCCATTCCTGGTGCTTCGGATCCCTTGTCTACCTTTGGCAGGAACATGGCCAGAGTGTGATATCTACCCATGGAAACACCTTCTGTTGCCCAGATAGATTCTAGGATGTCCTGCTAAGCACCCAGGTTTATGTCCTTCCCAAACTAGCTGGCTCTCCTGTCTTTGTCCGCCTTCCCTTTCTCCCTCTCTGAGTCCCAACACACCGACTCATTTGCGGAGTCCCCAGAACACATTGCATAATTTCACCTCTGTGGTCCCCTCTCTGGAACACCTATCTTTACCTTCTTCTTTGCCTAGTCAACCCAATCTATTCTTCAAAGCCTCCTGAAGACTCTAGGACCTCCCTACTTCCAATCACCCATCTCTCCTTCAAAGTCAATTAGAAACTGCCATTTTAGCATATATTGCATTGCAGTGTTGGCTCTCGTACGTTATGTGACTATGCCCTAGCTCCTCCATTGAATCGGAAGCTCTTAGAGGGCAGGGACTAGCCCAGTGCTTTTCATTCAGTCTGTCCTTGGTCTGAACCATGGAAAGCAGAAAAGGGAGACAGGCATACTCGCTGCCTTATCCTAACTACTAGCCTGACCTAAGCCATGGTTTGAATGACCACACTCGGCTCAACGATCTGTCGTAACTGATCTATCGGCATTCCTCCTGAATCCACAGGGTAGAGAGAGATTTCATTGGCTAGGTGGATGACGTGGGAAGATGGATGGAGAAGAATGGGAAGATACCAGCTCTGCCTTTGAAGAATGTCCAATGCAGCCAGGGTTTGTGCGGGAAAAGTTTTGGCAAGAGAGCTCCAAAGACAAAAATCATATAACATCATAGATCATCTCAAAGTATATAATAATAAATGGTCAACTGATACCATGAAGTGATCACAAGCAGAGTGGGGGAGGGTGAGATTCCCCAGAAAGGTTTCAGAACAGGGCTTGTCTACAATGAGGTCAGACTCACTGTGGTGCATGTACCCAGACAGGAGAGACTCAGGGCTTCGGAGACAGACCTGGGCTCCAGTCTTGCTCCATCACTTTCTAGTTTGATGACCTTGATCATGCTGTTTAACCTTTCAGAACCTGTTTTCTCAGCTATAAAAGGACACCTCACAGAGTTGAGGTGAGAATCAACCAGACAATGGATGTGCAAGTGTTTCTGTAAACTCTATAGTTCTGAATAAACACCAACTACTCACATTTCTGTTTTCTGGAGAAACACTGGACAAGGGCATCATGTCCTTGGCAGTCACAGCTGCCCTGTATGAAGGCAACAAAGGCTGAGCCGGTTTCACCCAGGTGAGGGGTGATTCTGTGTCACCACGGTCCCCAGCTCCCAGCTCCTAGGAGATGCCGAGAAGGCACTGGGTGCGGCTGGTCCCTAGTGGCCACTCTCCTTAGTCCCTTTGGCCCCAAGCTGCCCAGATTACCACCCAACAACTCTCACAGCCTTAAGGGTGATTGAACGGCACTCCTGCTGCTTGTGGTGGTTCATCCAGGAACCCTTGGCAGGAAAGAAGGAAAGGAAAGCCTTCCCATAGGAGGAGGAGGAGATGCCGAGAACAGTTTCACAGGCTGGAGATCCACATCCCTTGCTCTCTACCCATTCTGGTCTGGCCAGCATGTTGGAGGAAATTCCTCTCCTTTATCTTTCTCTGCTTCTCCTTCTCTCCTGTGCTTTCCTGAACTGACAGCCAAGACTGAATATAAAGCTGTAACTCCTTTTTTATGAGGAAGCTTTTTAAACAGGCTGTGTCCCTACCCTGTGCTTTCCCACCTTCGGTTTCTATTATTTGTCTCTCTTTGTCTGAAACTTTGAGCTCTTGCAGAAAGATCCTCAGCCGTCAGGCAGCCTCTCTTAAGTAACAGGCGAGCTCGTAGTTGCACAGTCTAGCAGAGGAAGTGCTGGGGAGCTGGATAAAAGGGACATGTGCAGGACTGCGAAGTGGTTGGCATTCCGGGCAGAGGGGCAGAAGTCTGTCCACATCAGGGACTTGTCTGTGCCAAGATGCACGCACACTCCACTCGTCTGGGGGACACTTAACACCTGGGTGGCATCAACCCCTAGGTGATTACGCAGAGAAGAGACTTTTGAGGCCCCTGAAGCCCTATCAACTCCAGATGTCTAGGACCCCAGCCCCACTGCGGAGGGAAAGTGAAGGGAGCAATTATCTGAGGCTGACGCAGGGAGAAGAATGCGCTGGAGGGAGTGCAGGGGGAAGGCAGGCAGACAGGCCAGTGCAGCACGGGGACCTGGGGCAGAGAGATGAAAAGAGCTTCCCCAGTGAGAATCTGGCCCCGTGATGAATGGGGTGTGAGAGAGGAGTCTGGAAAGGGGTAAACAGCCAGGAGGGATGCAGGAGGGAGGGGGGCTTAGGAGAAAGAATGCTGAGGTCAAAGAGCAAAGCAAATGCTCCTGGAATGATTGAATCAAGATCCAGCATGCTGCACACGTGGATGGGATGGTGCTCATGTGCACCCAGACATGCGGGCCCAGTCCCCTCCCCTACCAAGGTGTGAGCAAGTCAACTTTGCTCCCAGACCCATTCCTTGCCCTCTGCAAAACTTCTCCTGTGATGGTTTGTTCTGAGGTCCTAAGGGACTCCACTGTAATATAAACTAGCGTTTGTGCAGTGACTAAGTTTTACTGTTCACTAAGAATTTCATGTCTGTTACCTCATTAATATACTTCTCACACAAGCCTGTGAGAGACAGATTAGCATCAGCGCCACCATTTCACAGGTGGGAAGACTCGGGTGTATTGGAGGTGAAGTATTTTGTCAAAGGTACCACATGTGGAACTAGACTTTGACGTAGGCTCCTGGAGCCAAACATGTCACCCTGCTTCTCTGAGCCTGGGGCTGTAGGTGCCACCACTTGATATGCCCAAGGAGAGATCACTTACTCCGGCGATTCCTCTCTGCCTCCAGGAGGCAATGCTGCCCACACTCAGGGATATACCATTACCGCTCTTTGGGAGTGAGGCAGGGTATTAGGAGCTCAACTCAGAGTTGAGTCCTTGGGGACCCCTGAGAAAGAGGAAAAGGCCTGGCACTGGAAGTTTGTGGACAGCCATCAGCTGCCATCTGGCTCCCATCCAGACCTGGCTGGTGGGAAGGAGGGCTGGGGAAGGGCTGAGGACTGGAGCTGGCCCCCGGCGTGGCCCTGGTGGTGGCAGATGGAAAGAGTCCAGAAGCAGGACTTTGTAGGCAGAGAGGCCGGGGTGCCGAAGTCCCCTCCCTAACTAACCTGCTGTTTTCTGTGGAGCAGGAAACCAGCTGCCCATTGATCCTCTGAAAACCGTGCCATTTCCACAGTCCCTGCAGCCAATCCCAGAGCACAGGCAGCTCCTACTACCGTCTTTCTCTCCCCCACTCATATTCTCCCAGCTACCCTGGCCCTGCTGCTCTTCAATTTCCAACCCTGGCAGATCACTGATTAATTCAAGGCTGTTTAATAACCCTTCTATTTCGATGAAACAAGCTGTCTTGTTTTCTTTATTTTTAACACCGACTTTCGACTTTCGTTTCTTTGCTGAGCATCTTACTGTCATTTAAATTTCTCTGTCTCCAACCAAGCTGATAATAGACTGGAGTGAGCAGCTGCTTCCATCCCGTTTATGACAATGATTAGAAGTTAGAGCTGTGCAGAGAGCTGACCAAGTCTCGGTTCAGAGGGGTCTGCCCCTGCTTGTAGAGGGAGTGCTCATTTTAACGTGATTAAGAGAATTCCGGCTCCAGGGGAGACCAGGGCTTACTCTAGCCTAACCTTCCTGGCACCCTGCTCCCAGGGGAGTGCTGGGGGTGAAGGTGTGAGAGCCAGCTCTATTTACCCCGGAATTAAGGCCAGCAGCAGAGAACCTGACACTCTCAACTTTTTCTTCCTTGAATTTCCTGAGTAGCAAACAGGGAGACTCAAGATGTGGAGGTGGATGGTGATTGCAGCCATCACCTATATACCTTTCTGTGCCACACAGGAATCCCTTCTTGAGACCTGGTGGACAGCTTCCAACCTCTGCCTGAATTCTCCAAATGATGTGGATGGAGCTCGTTCCCTCCCCAGATGGCCCTTTCTAGGGTTGGATGGCTCTGGGTAATTTCTCTTCTGTCCTGTGTACCTCTGTTTAACCTGTGTGACAATTTTACATGTGCATACCCTTCCTTCCTTGGCACACGGTAAGCTCCTCAAGATCTAGCATAGGGACTTGCCTTCCTCCATTAATACTTGGTGCATAGTCGATATTCAGTAAACATTTGTTGAATCCTTCTTCTACCTGGGCAGGCTCCTGGTGCAGTTTCCCATTTTTTCTCTACCTGGACAAGCGTTCTGCCTCTTCCTGGCCTCAAGCCAGAAATGGCTGCTTCCACAGGAGTCAGGCCCCTCCTCTTTCTTCTAGGCCTCCAGGGGCTACACAGCTAGTGGAAAGCTTGGCCAAGGAAGCTGGGGGTACCAGAGGCAGCCAATCAGGTGGCTTGGACTAGGCCATCTGCATCCCAATGCCCCCATCATTCCCACTGCGTTGGTTGTGTGTGGCTGCCTGAGAATGCGCCCAGGTGCGGGGCGCCCAAACCCTGGCCAGCCGGACTCTCCCCGGCAGCCTCCAGCCGGCAGTCTGCAGACAGCTGCTGGGGTCATTGTCTCACCCTCTTCAAGTGTGAATGCTGAGTCTATAGAGACCGAAACACAAACAGTGCCCACAGCGCCTCTCGGGGAAAGGAGCAGCAGCTTCGCCTTGCCAGAGCCATTGACTGTGCAAATAGCAAGGCTTGCTGTGCATGGGGGAAAGCTGGTTGGGGCTGTTTAAGAGGGGGGCCTCCCTACACCACACTGCCCAGCACCGTGGAGAGGCAGTCAATGTGTACTGAGGGCCAACAGACTGGCAGAGAAGGGGAGAGGTCCCTTCTCCGGGAATACCACTTCACTGTGAGGTGCCTGCCTGCTCAAACAGGAGCAGTCTTTGGGCATGAGTTCAGGGAATAAGAGCCTGGAAAGAGAAGGTGGCTCAGTGGTCAGATCAAGAGGGTGTGCTGAGCTGGGCTGGGGCAAAGGAGCCTGCTCAGAAGGACACCACTGCCTGGCCTCTTGCCATGTGACTCAGGGCAATCTGCTCCCCCAGGGTGGACCTGGGTTTCACATCTATGACGTGGGCCTGGGAAGAAGCTTTGATGAAATGTTCCAAAAACACTTTCCCCCAGTATCCTACACAGAACACCTGTTCCTTTTGTAATCCAAACTGTTTTCTTAATATCTTAGAAGAGAAAATGAGGGCACCTTGTCACGCTCATTCTCCACAGCTGACACTGAGATGGTACTGTTGAACACACAGGGCTCTCTCCTCTGAGAGCTGCCTTCCCATGCTCTGCACTTCCAACCAGGGATAGGGCTCTTGTGCTTCAGCTGAGAGGGTGCTGGGGAGCTTCTTGGCCTAGCAGAAGACAGCTGATATGGCTCCCAGACCTCCTGCTACATTCTGACCAATAGCTAGAGCTGGCTGAGGATCTCATCCCTGAACCCCAGGGTCTAGCTTGGGCTCTGGGACCCAGATCCTGCTAGTATTTTTCATGCCTTGTCTGCCTCATCCATACCCATCCTCTGAGGAGCTCTGTCCGCAGAAAAATGTAGGCCTGTTGCAGGCAGGCAAGTGGAAGCCTATGGCATCTGCCCCTTCCCATGCTATGGAGGGGTTGACTCCCCCCAAAACACCACTTTCCCAGTTCTTTGACAGTATCGTTCATCCCTCTCTTAGACCTGAAGGCATCGGGTCTAAGACTGGGATGAACCAGGGTAACAAATTCAGAAATCAAATTCCAGCCCCCTGGTCAATGCTAATAACAACGGGCTGTGCACCAGTTGCCTCCCTCTGTTTCCAGTCTCCACTCAGTCCACAGCCTTTTATCTATTTTTGTATATGAAAACCTTTAGCACACAGATCTTCTTTAAATAAAGTCTTATTTTTTCTCACAAAGTTCCAAACAAATTCATAGAGAGAGAAGAAAAATGTCCCTGGCTTGGCTTCGTTCCTGCTCTCTATTTTAGAATAGGTTTGCAGGTCTGCAGCAATTGTCCTTGTTCCATAGCCCCTCACCATCTCGCTCTGCCTGGCTCCAGACGCAAAGGCAAGTGAGGGCCCTTGGGGACACCTGAAAAGCAGTCATTCCCACCATACAAGAGGAGAAACTGAGGTGCTGGGAGAAGGAGCCAGCTCTCCTTAGGGCCTTGTGACTCTGTCTTGTCTCCCTCCCCGGAGCAGGGAGCAAATGGTGGGAAGGTGAGAAATCTTTAGGAAGGAGGAAGGGCACAAGTGTGAAGGCAGGCCCTTTGTCCCGGCACATTAGGACCCTGTTCTGATACCACTCTTCCTGACCATCTGTCACTCTTGGTGGGACTGGGGCCCAAACCTCCAGCCCCAGGGTGAGGGTGGGGCTTCCCAGCTTCACAGGCTGGTGGTCTGATGATCATTTTCTCGAATCCTTTCACAGCTGGGTCCTGAGCCCAGAAAGCTGACTGGCTTCACACCAGGGGCTGCTCCAAGTGGGGCGGCAGACTTGAATTTTCCTCATTTCCTGCCTAAAACTCAGGGGGGTGTTTGCCTAATGGAAACCGTAGTGGTGTGGTTTTTAATTCTACAGAGAGTCCGGGACTTGTCAGGATGGTCTAGGCAGCTGGGGTGGGGTGGGAGGCAGTCCTGTCAGGGGACTGGGAAATCCTGACCACCTCTCTCCTAGAAACGCCACCGCCTGCCATCACCACTGGGGAGCAGGGACCACCTGGGCGAGCTCCCTGACCCACGGGAAGATGCCCCTGGGGCTAGGACAGGCACGGAGCTGGGGCTTTCTGTCTAGCTTTGAGCCAGGCTCCCACTGATGTCCCCCAAGTTCAGAAAACAGGCTCTTCTCCCTCAGGTATCTTTGTTAGTCAGGAGGAAGGCCAGGAAGCTGGGGGAGCAGTCTGGGGAGGTGGAGGTCACAGGCCAACGTAATATTTATCCAGCCCAGTGAGGCCTTTGGCTTTTATGAAGCAGGAAAGTGCTTCAAAGCAGCAACATCCCCTCCTGCCACTTGTCTGCCTCTGTCCTCTTGCCTCTCGGGGCAGGCTGGGCAGTTTTACCCACCCCTTCCTCTCCTGAACTTTCCACCCTCTCTGCCTCAAAGGGAGGTGCCCTGGGCCCTGCCTCCTAATCAGAGAGGGTCAACAACCTGCCCGCTGGGCTCCCCTGGCACTGTGAGCCTGGACTGCATGTCCCTTGTTTACTCTGAGAGTGAGTCATCCGCCCTGTGGATGGACGTAAGGGCGCTCCTGGGTTCTTCTAGCTTTTCGCCCGCAGCTCCCATTGCAACCACCAGAGCAGGGAGCAGAAACAGAGGGGTAGGAAGAAAATGTCTTTACATTGAGGGTGGGTGAAGGTCATAAAGCACAGATATGTGCTTGTGTGTGTATATATATGTATGTATATGTGTGTGTGTATATATATATATATATATATATATATATATATATATATATTCACATATTTCTTGAAAGCATAAACTCTCAGGAGTTTCAAAGGCCTCCTAAAGCCCAAGCATGGCCCCTGGTTCCGTCCATCCCAGTACAGGCGTCTCCCCTACCCCAGACTCTTCAAGGAGCAAGGACAACACTGCCTTCCATGATAAGGTTAGAGGTAATTTTTAAATTGAGTTGAAGTCTGCCTCCTCCAGAAGTCCCTCCATGAACCCTCCTGCACCTTTTTGCTGCCCAGGCAGCAGACAGATGGCAGAGATGGCTGCTGAAGCGTGCTCTCCTGCTCAGCCAGAGGGTAGAGGGGTAAAACCTGAATTTTCTCTCTGGTGGGATCCACTTAATGTGTTCATTCAGATAAGAGAGGGTGATTTAACAGCAGGATCCTGGACACCAATATGTGAATACAGATGAGTAACAACATTTCCTGATGAACCACACTGCCAACTCCAGGGACCGGAAAGGGATGCAATTTACATAGAACACAATGTGAAACCCCAGGGACTGGGGACTGAGGGGCTTGGTGCAGGACGCTGACTAATAGAAAACAACCCCGTGTTGTCAGTTTAGTCTGCGGAGGAGAACGAGGGGTAGTTTAGGGCGGATTAGAGGCTGAGGAATGAGCGAGTTCAGTCATTTTCGACAGGAAACTGCGAAGTTCTCAGGCACCTGAGTCTGTCTCCTGGCCTTTCTTTATCAGCACTACAAGTATTTGGCTCATCTCCAAGGCGCCTTCCGTGCCCTAGAGCAAAAGCTTCCAGAGGCTTCTGCGTTTTCACTTCCTGAGACCCAGCCCACTCTTAACTCCACTGGGCTTATCTAAGTTTCTTTGGGGGCATTTGGCTTATGTACTTCTCCCTCTCCCTAGAACACTGTAAATTTCTTGAAGGTAGAACCTGTTACTTTTCCATTTTGTACCAGGTGCTAGTATATCCTTAGCACTACATAAATGATCAATTCCCGTATGTTTAAACTGAATTGGATTGCAATTCCTGCGTTCAGTGTCTTCAGTTTGATGCAAGGGCAAGAAGTGTGGAGTACATCTCAAATGTGAGGGTTCAAGTTGGAGGAGGGGATGTTCATTTCCTCTGTCCCTCCATCTCCAAACTCTGGGGGTGAGGGTGGGTGAGTGGGGCTGTTTAAATACCAAATGAGAAAGCCCATGAGTTTAATTCCCTGGACAGTGCCTGTCAGAGCCTCTAGTCTCTCGAAGCTTCAGAGAGACCGTGTGCTGGGTGGGGCTGAGGGCAGTGCCAAGCAGAGAAGTTCATTCAGGGGCTAATCACTCTGAGCCCCGGGACCCCTCCCCCTCTTCCTTCTCAAAGGCAGTTGAACTTTCCAAGGGCAACTCAGCTGCCTTTTATCTCTCATACCAAAAGTAATTTTAGCTAAGGAAAAGCAGGATTAAACTTTCATAACGCAATACATTTATCTTGTTTTCCTTTTCCCCCTCCTCTTCCCCCCCGCCCCTCCCCCGCCTTGACCCCAGGTAAATTTGAGCCAAAGTGAAGCCAAGATTAAATATCAGGGGTTGGTATCAGACCTGAGGAGATGCTACTTTCTGGCCCTCTGCCGGCCCCACAACTTCAATATTTTTCCATACCCCCTTAGACAGTTATTATCTCCTCAGATGAGAAAAGCCTCTGGACTCTGCTCTCTCTCCATATTGTCCTCTGCTGAAATGAAAGGGGGAATTATAATTCAGAGAAAGGCTCCCACAGAGAAAAGGAAGACAAAGATTAAATCAGCGATACAACCTTGACATGCCTTCAGTTCCTGAAAGGTCTTTTTAAAACAGTCTCCTCAGGAACAGTTTGGCCACCACCTGGGAGAGGTTCTCAAGTCCTCGTTTAGGGAGTTGGGAGGAGGGAAGGCATGTGAAGGCGCCTTGGGGTTGGGCCAAAAACTTCTATTGCTAATAAAGACAGGCAAGGGCCTCTTGGCGGGCCAGCCTGCAGAGTGGACTGCCTGCTAACTTGAGAAGGTATCCGCCTCCCTGCCTCACACCCCAGAGGCATCCTGTCGGGACAGGCCTGTCCCTGAGCTGCTCACCACCCAGGGGAACCCGGCTTAATGCTGCAGGCGCCTTTCCACTCCCCTGCAACCAGACAGGGGCCCGGAGGTCCTATTGGCAATAGGACTCTACCAGCTGTGGTCTCTGGGTAGTGACAGCTGGTAGTTTCTAATATATCTCATCTATTTTTTTCTTGTCTTAAAAAAAAAAAGCACAAAAACCACTGTTTAGAGCCAAGTCTGGTTTTCAGGAGCCCCCTCTAGTGGAGATAACCTGCTACTTCAGTCTCCCAGTTCAGCCCAGAGGGAACCTCCCTTGCCTGCCTGGGAAAATTGATAAGAGCCCCCTTCTGCTTGGAAGGGTCTTTCCCACTTGCTTTCTATTTTAGCTCTTAGCTCTTTCTGCCTCGTTCACAGTGTTCAGTCTCTCTGCCTTTACCTCCCCTTTCGGTCACCCTGCTTCTCTCCGTTTGTCTGTGGCTGTTTCTACATCATGACTTGGGTCTTTCCATGTGTGCCCTGGCTCCGACATCTTGGTCTGCATCTTTGGTTTGTCAGCTGTTTTTTCCCCCCCGAAGTTCAGGATGCCAGGTCTGATGAGCTGGAAATGCTTCGATAAGGCCTTTGATAGAATGGCCTAATCTCAGAAGGCCAAAAGAGGGACCCATAGGTCAGATCCACAGTGAGAAGCGCTAGGAGAACTGAGCATTCCCGGAGGAGAATGGGACTTTGGCAAACACTCGCTTCCCCACCTCCACCTCCTAAGCAAACCTGGATGTCCTGGGTGATACATATGTTTGAAATGGTCTAGAACCTGAGCTTGGAGTTTCTGTGCTGGAGTCCAGAGTGAAACCAGCTCCCAGTTCTCCGTACTGTCCTGCCTGCTTCCTAGCCCCTGACACATACCCTGCCATGAAGACAACTGGCAATGCCAAGGTGAGGGGACAGCTGGCAGGGGGTGGGAAGAGGGTGCCAGTGCCAGGGAGGAGGGAGAGGAAAGGGTAAGTGTGAGCCAGGACTGCACCTGGGGCTGAAGCTGGCAAGGGGAGACACAATGAACACTCTGCTGGGGCGAGAGAGACACGGGAAACACTCACTGGTCCTCTAGGTTTCTGAGCACATCCTCGCCCCAGCAAGGATTTGGCCAGGGCAGGGCAGGGGGTTAATGGTTAACCAACTGTGAGAGCAGGGAACTTTTGTACTGCTCAGGCCTAAGCCTTTTCTTTCAGCTTTTGGCCTTCCTCCCCCTCCCTTATTTACACTTTTACCCAGTAGGGACCCTGCTCCCGACAAAGAACTTTCTCGCCTCTATTTCTGCCCTCAGTTCCAGATGGAATAGTGCAGAGCTAGATAAAGAAGTTCCATATGCCCCATGCCAGGGAATGCCCCGCCTCCACCCCAGTGCCTGAGGGCTAAGCCCAAGAGAAAAAGGGGTCTCGATTCTGACTACCCATCCCTCCCTTGGGACCAGCTGTTTGACCCTGGGAAGAACTGCCTTTCTCTCTGTCTCCACAGGGCTCACCTTTAGAAATGACCAAAAAAGAAGTGGACACACACCCATCCTCATTTACTCCAATCGGGCATGAAATCTTTGTAACTAAGTGAAAAAACTGTTTCCCATAAGGGAATCGGTTCCATTCATCATTGTTTGAACAGAGCATATGTGCAGGGGGGAAACAGAATATTCCCATATAATGAATTCGTAGCAGACTGCCCCGGGTGAGGGTGGTAGCGATGGAGGGAGGGGTTGCACGTGAGCTGTAAAACGACAGCACCTCAAAGCTGGTTTCTGCGTTTCCCTGTGGACAGTCCTGCATTACTTGTAGTTAACAGACTGTAACACAATGCTCCAGTCTCGTTATGACCAGAATGGGGGTGGGTGGGGGTGGAGGTGAGGAGCGTGGCTCAGAGTTCCTCGCCTCCCTGTTTGCTGTGACGGACAGAAGTATATGGGCCCCAGTCTGTGTGGGGGGCACAGCTGTGTGGCAACACTGAGAGACAGCTGGGGGTGGGGGGCGTTGTTGCTGGAGATAGGAATGGCCTCCCCCACCCCAAACCCTGTATCTTGGGGAGGCAGCCATAGAAAAGGAGGCAGGAGAGACACTATAAAACCCCCCAACAGGGACAATTCCAGAACCATAAATATTTCATAGCACCTGAGCAGGCGGGTTCAGGCTGCTGCCAGCTGCTGCCCTATATGTTTCACGATGTCACTGGTTTCCCGTCCCGCTCGCATGCGTTTTCCTGTGACATGCCCATGAAGTAAAGACGAACAGAATCATCAGATGTGTTTGTAGACAGAAAAGAGGCCTGAGACAGAAGTAGCTGTTCTTGGAGGGTTTTCTTTTCAACCTCATTTTGAGCACAGATTCCAGTAAAACGGATGGTGAACTTTTTTATTTCCCTCATCTGCGGTTTTTGATGGTCAAAAGGTTGGAGGGTGAATGTTCCCTGGCGCTTTGGGGACAGGGGTAGGTATTCAGGCTGGCTCTGACCGGAGCCACCAGCCTTGTAATGACACGGTATCTTCCAGGCAATGGACATGCAGCACCACCATTTACTCTTCATTTAGATTTGGGTTGAAAGGCCAGCCAGCTTCCTGCCCTGCTCCAATCCAGGCTGCGAGAAACCTTGGTTCTCATGTCCTGTCAAAGCAGAGGGCCAAGTGGGATTCTCTTGCCTCAGCTGGGGTCCCTGGGCAGAGGAGACTTTCTGGGACTTTACCAGGTCAGATCTTGTGCTTCTCAGCACCACCTCCACTGCACATCGCTCCAAGTGTCATCTCCATTTAACTGCCTTGCAAGCCAATCGGCCCCATCCTAATGCAATTTGCAGAGGACAGTGAGGGCACAGAGAGGGCAGTCTGCACTGCCCTCGCTTTATCGGCAGGACCCTGAAGAGGGTCGGCTAGGGGTGGGTGGCGAATGAAAGGAACACTGGCAATGAGGGAAACTTCCAGGATGAGGAAGGGTTGGGGTAAAACACGGAGATGCCAGGTCAAAGAAAGGAACATAAAAGCAACCTGGTTAAGGTATCTTGACAGATGCTCTCTCTGCTTCCTAGGGGGCCTCCCCTCTCTCCTCACTCCTCCACCCCTACTCCCTAGGCCAAGGAAGAGAGATCACAGGCAATTAGTTCAGACGGTACTTTTGTGAGGTGAGGGGGGAAGTTCTTCTCTCTTCTAGCCAGGAGGTCAGATACAGGAAAGAGGGCTGCTAGCAACTCCAGGAGCTTTCTAGGATGAGCGCACAAAACTTGTGCATTTCCATCAGAAAGAGCTGGATTCGTCCAGCCAGAGCTCTCTCTTCCCCTTGCTTTCTCACTCCGTTGAAGGCCCCAGAATCCACAGTTTGCCCAGAGGGAAGAGGGAAGTTTCAAGGTCTGAGAAAGAAGCCCAGGGGCGGGAGCGGGTGGGGTGGGCTTGCCATCATGCCAGTTGGAGAGAGCTGAAGCTGACTCTGCTTCCTGAATGTCCGGCCCAGCGCAGATGCTGATAAACCCCATTCACTGTGTTCGAGAATACAAGGAAGAGAATGAATGGGTCCCCAAATATCTGCAGGTTCCTACAAGCTGCTGAGCCCCCAGCCACTGCCTCAAGCTCCAGCTGTCAGCCCCAGTCCCTCAGACTGGTCGTGTCTTAGGTCCCTTGCACAGACACTGCTGGTGTGTCATGAGATCCCCACAGGAGACCTGCCCATATTTCCAATGCCCACCTCAGGGGGCTCTCATTCTAGACTCTTAACTGACCTAGAACCCCAAATCTTTTACATTCCCCCTATTATCTCTATTCCTCCGGAACTGAGTTTGAATACGCAGCTCCTCCTAGGGCAAGGGTCATTCCAAATAGGTAGACATTGGTCTGGGATCTGAAATGACAGTTCCGGTGCCTCTCTCTTTGGCCACCCAGCCCATTATTAACATTTATAGAGGCTACCTGTAGGATGGATCAAAAGGGCTAGGATTTTCTAAGATCCTCACATCACTTGTGGGACACGAAGGCGCCCACAGAGGAGCCTCTTGTATCCCGAGCAAGCTTCCTGCTGCTCGAAACCAGGGAAGGTGCTGGTGGGTGTGTGCACCGCGAGGACGGATAGAGAAGGTAGGGAGCGCCTCTCCCACTCAGCGCCTTGGACCGGCTCCCTGAGCCTGTGGAACCCGCGCAGCGTTCCTCTTCCTCTCCTAAGTCTCCGGGATCCCAAGGAGCAGCCAGTGGCCACCAGGGACTCCGGCACTGGAGTGAACGCCCCCAAACCGAGCTCTGGCCACAGTGACCCTGGGTTCTCTTGCTCGCGCCATCGACGCCCGCGTTGGGCTCCAGCTCTCGGGACAGCCCCGCAGCTCAAACGCTCCCCAAAGACGCAGAGCGCCGGCAGGTGCGCTGGGGAGGCGCGCCACCGAGCGCCGGCGGCGGCGGCGGCAGCCAGTGGCATGGAAGCCGGTGGCCGGCGGGGAAGCCCGGCTGGGCACGGGCTCCGAGTCCGCCCGTGAAAGTGGCCGAGCCCGCGCGGGGACTCGCCGCTCGCAGCCGAGCCCGGGAATCAGGGGCCAGTACCCGTGAGTGGCGCCTGGGAGCGGGAGAAGCCGCCGCGGGGAGTGCGGGTGTCTGGGGAGAGGGCGGAGGGAGCCGACGACCTGAGCGCCGCTTACCCAGCTCCGAGACGTCCGTCTGTCCTCTTGTCTTTGGTCAGTCCGCCTGGGCCGCCGGCCGCCGAGGGCGGCGCGCTGCCCCTCTCGCGGCCCACAGCTCGCAATCACGGGGAGAACCACATCCACATGGAGTCGAAATTCATTAAAATCCACGTCAAGCCACCAGCCACTTATCTGTATTCCTAAAGTGGCCCCTCGGTCTCTCGCCCGCGCGCCCCTCCGTCCCTATCGCCCCGCAGCAGCCCCACCGGGAGCTGGTCGCCGGCTCGCTGGGGGATCTAGGAGGCACCGAGGGGGCGTAAGGGGGTGGCTGACTGTGTCTCTCCTGGGGAAGCAGCAGAACCCCGGCTGTCTTCAGATTTTTCCAGCGCGACTTTCCGGGCTCCTCTGACATCAGCAATCTCGGCGCTTCCTTCCCTTCTCTCTCCCGGTTCTCTCACAGTCCCATTTCCTCCGGGAACCGGGCTTTCTCAGTCTATGGGAAGGTCTGCTGCGCTCGCGCTCCGCAGCTCGCGGGGGCTCCCTTCCGATCGCTCGCCCTCCCGGCTGAAGAATTCCCAGCAACTGCGCCCAGCCGCCCTCCCGCTCCAGACTGGTGAGGACGCCGCTCCTCCCGGCAGCTCCGGCTCCCGCGGTGGCTGCCGTGGCCAGGCTCTCCACGCCGGCCTCCCTCCCTATATTACCAGGCAGCTCATTATCATAGAGGCCGCGCGCCTTAACCCCCTCCCTGCCGGGCGCGCCCGCCGCGCAGGGGCCGCGCCCGCCGCTGGCACCGCCCGTCGCCGCCAGCCCCCTGTCCCCTCCCCCGCCTTCCCTGACTTCCTCCTTCGCCAGCTGTCAACAAAGAAGAAGCACGTTTAGCTTCAGGAGGCCGCCCCCCTGCCCGCCCCGCGCCCAACTCAGCCCAGACCCCACCGGCCACCTTAAGTGGCAAGGGGGCAGGAAAATCCTCCGGGGCCTGGGAATTCGGGGGGCAGGCCTGGCCAGCCCAGCTGGCTTGGCCCTGGTGCGCGGAGAGCTCAGTACCTACGCAGTGGGGGACGTGGGCTCCCCCACCCTTGGTATCACCTGTCATCGCGCACAGCCTGCACACCTCACTCTTCATCTTTAATTTGAGTGTGGAGTGAGTGGGGCGGAACCGGCCTTGCCTGACGAGGTTGACACGGGGGTCTCGGAATCCGTGGGAGCAAATTTCTTCTGCTGGTGAATTTCAGAAAGCCAACAAGCTGTCAAATGAGGTGAAGTTGTTATTAATTATTATTTTCATAACGCAAAGATGTGAGCCTTGCTCGGAATCTCAAGCTTCCAGCTCTGTTGGGGATACTGGGCCTCTGGCAAGCGGAGAGGACCAGAGGGGAGCTTTCTATATCCAGACTCAGGGAGCCTGCCTGGCAGGGGAATCAGAGAGGCGACTGTAAGATAACTTATTTTAATAACCTAACGTGAGAGGTTTCTGGATCCAGATGGCCATGCCTCGGTGTCCTTGCGACCATTGATTAAACACCATGAAGAGTCTCGGTATCTTGATAGCCTCTGGACGTGGCTTTCTGAAAGGGGCCTGCAAACAAGACCCCAGCCAGCTCGCAGGATCTGCGTAGTCCCTGCTGGATATTAGTGCACCGAGAGTTTACTCTACGTGTCCAAGTATTCTGATAAACTTCCTCTACTGCCCTCTCCTGGCCACAGTCTTCAGTGATAAAAACAGGAAAAAATTTACTCCTGAATCCCTGAAGGGAGTCACATGAAATTCTCAGAGCAGTAGGGGCCTTAAAAAAAAAAGAAAGAAAGAAAAATAAATTCAGACTCATCAGTCATCTTGTACAATCACTCATTCAGTACAGAATGGGGGAAATCTCCGCTTTACTTCATCTACAGAAATTATCTAATTCTTCGAAAATTCTTTCTTTATTATGATTAGCTGAAATTTGTCTCCCTGGGACTGTCACTGGTTATTCCTAGTTGTGTCCTGTGGAGCCACAAAGAATCTAAGCTGTCTTTCCTGATCCACACCTGTTCTTTTCTTTGAACTTCTTTAGCATTTATTGTTGGCACCTCTCCATGCAATTGTCATAAGTTACCGTATATTATTATTAATTTCTTTTTATAAGTAGATCTTGTCTCCCCATTCAGACAGTCTAATCTACCTCCTTATTTCTGTGTGGACTGCATCTAAACCACAACTTGTTAATAAAGATGATTTGAAGAAGGTGCTAGGAGCTTTTGGAACGGCATTTCTCCCATTTGTATGATACTGGGAACATCAGTCTGGCCAGCTACACCTAAAACAGCCAGTGGTCAGGTTGGAAATAAAGCTGGAAGGTGATAAAGCTGGAAGCTGACAATTAGGGCCTCTGGGTCTAAATCAAGTGCTGTGTGACCCTGGCATAGGTCACAACTCTACCCCATGCCTCAATTTAATTGCATCTTCAGAAGATTATAGTACAGTGTAAGTGTTTAAATAGTATGAATGCAATTGTGTGAATAACTGCCCCATGGTCCAGAAATAAATTCTGAATGAAGAGCAAGAGAGGATAAAACGAAACAGATTCCTTCACTTCTGCCATCCCTCACTTCTAGCCTTCCCCTCCCTTCCTGAAAAAAGGGAGAGAAGGAGCGAGGGAGAAAGAGAGAGAAGACAGGCCGCAGAACACATTGCAGGCAGCGTGGCAGCGACACAATGTCACCCAGTGCCCATATCACCACTGAGCAGGGGCTGAGGTCAGAGTCCTGAGGTTATGGCAATGCTTGTGGTCAAAAGACAATGAATGGAAAGAACCCTGACCTTTCTAATGGGCGGTACCCTGGATAAAGTAGCCTTAACATCTCTGGGCCTTAGTTTGTCCATCTGTAAGATGGGAATGTCTCCATCAATCTTCAGACAGGTAAAGGAATTAAAATAGACATATTCTATAATGTTAGAAGAATTAAGGGCATCATTAAGATGGAACTTATTTGTTCATATTTTTAGTCCTAATAGGCTGGAGAAAATATGGATCTTATTAGTTAGGCACATAATTACAACAATACATCAATGAGAATAAGGAAAAGAACAACTCGGGTTCATGGTTGATGTTTAGATATAACATCCTCCTAGGCAATGGCAATATACATGGGCCTTGGCCTTAAAGGTGCTCAGATAACCTAATTTCTTTCTCTACTGGATATCAACTCATTCATTTACTTATTCCACCAATATTATTTATTAAAAGTGAATTTATTAGATTTCTGCCTTTGATGAAATTATATATGGTATATAATTATCCCTTCCACACGTTTTTATTTTTTAAGAAAAACATGATAATAATCGAGCAGGTTCTCTACCTCTAGCTTGTCTGTGTCTCTCTGGGATCCTAGTTTTCTGGTATCTGTCTGGACTTTGATGTTCTCCTCCCCATCCCATCCAGCTGATGTCAAACCGCAGCGCTTGGGGGATTCACCGAGCTTTTGCAAAGTGACTGGCAGACTCTCCTCATTTCCATGAGGAGGAACAGCCACAGCCCAGTCCAGTTCTGGGACAGTTGTAGGTATTTAATAAATATTTATCAAATGGCTGGATGGCTGGATGGGAATATGTTTTTCTTATTGGGTTGGCCAAAAAGTTTGTTTTTTTCCCGTGAGCCAGCTCTAGTAGCACTTAGTTGTCTTTAACTTCATTCAAAACAATTTTGTTAGATTGTGTTGACAGCTGTCATACCAGTGTGAATGTAAAAAAAAAACTTATCACAAGTGGTGAATTTTTGTGTAGCCCTTTTAATATTAAAGATGGAAGGAAATATGCCACATTTTTGGCATGTTATGCTTTATTATTTCAAGAAAGGTAAAAACACAACTGAAATGCAAACAAAGATTTGTGCCATGTGTGGAGATGGTGCTGTGATTGATCAAACGTGTCAAAAATGGTTTGTGAAGTTTCGTGCTGGAGATTTCTTGCTGGACAATGCTCCATGGTTGAGTAGACCAGTTGAAGTTGATAACGATCAAATTAAGACATTAATTGAAAGCAATCAACTTTATACCATGTGGGAGATGGTCAACATATGAGGACTGTCTGGAAAAAGTCCAGCCATTGTTAATATAATGAGAACAGTTTGTGTGACATTGATGTAACCCAGCAGCCAAGGAAGGTGGACTGGAATGTGCATGTGCAAACAATGACGACTTCACTGTACTAGTCAGTGGGAGCAGTAGATACTGTTGAGTGAGCATGTGTGCTGTGTGGCCGTCGCATTCCAAATGACAGAGAGTGTAGAGCAGCGGATGTGCATCAGATTTTGCGTTAAGCTTGAACATTCCTCTGTGGAAACGATTCAGATAATTTAGAAGGCTGCAGCTGTGGGCAACTGGTGATTGGCAGCTTCATCATGACAATATGCCTGTTCATGCATCACATTGCATGCAGAGATTTTTGGCGCAACATCAGATCACCCAAGTGACTCAGCCCCCCTACAGCCCAGATTTGGCCCTGTGATTTCTGGCTTTTCCCAAAACTAAAATCACTTTTGAAAGGGAAAAGATTTCAGACTGTCAATGAGGAAAATATGATGGGGCAGCTGATGGCAATTGGGAGAACTGTGTGAGGTCCCAAGGTGCCTACTTTGAAAGGGACTGAGGCGTCATTGTCCTACGTACAATGTTTCTTTTATCTCCAATCTTCTTCAATAAATGCCTCTATTTTTCATAGTACATGGCTGGATACCTTCTGGACAGTCCTTGTACTCAAATATCCAAATCAATAAAGTTATTGGTGAAAATGAAAAATGTGTCTTTTATTTTACAGAAAAAAAATAGGGATTTTTAGGCCAACCCAATATATAAAATCATCATTTTGGGAAAATCCTCAAAAATTCAGCAGGGCTCTTCTCCACCCCAATCTCCCCACCTCTACCAGTCACAGTGCTCCTGTTCTTACAGTCATTTGCGGCCCCCAGGCCCCAGGCCCCTTCTTTGCTTGTCACTGGATGCGTGCCTGGGGGAAGACGATAGAAGTGGGAGAGAGCAGGGCAACAGCATTCTGGAACGGAGCTGAATTTTTCCTGGGAGAAATGAGTATGAATTTCTCCTGCAGAGGGCAAGTCTGGCTGAGCAGGCCTCCTCAAGCCCTTGAAAGCAAGCCTGAGACTTGGGGGAGAATAGGCCCCAATGGGCAACTAGCCGATGCCAGGGTGAGTCCTCTCTCTGTCACAGCAGCAGCTCCAGCCCCACAAATAGATGCCCGTATGGGTAGCCCCTCGGATCGCAGGAGGTATTTTTGGTGCTGGAAGCTGGCCACATTCTGGCAGGCTTTCAGCATTAAGTCTGCTTGCTTAGGGTGGAGGGGGGAGGTGGCAAGCCATCAGTGCTCGGCATGGGAATGCTGTCTGCGAGTGTGTGCATATATTTAGGGTGCCTGGAGCAGAATGGGGGCTGGGCTTGGGAGACTACGTGCCTGGCCCTGTGACCTGGAGGCCAGTGGGCTTGCCAGTGTCAGCATGTGATCTCTGAGGGGGAGATCTCTGTTCCCAGGCTGGCATCAGGCTCTCAGAGCTGAGACCACGGGTACCACCACCAACTTGATCCATCTCTGCTCTAAATTGAGCATCATCTTTCACTTGCCCCGACCCTGAGATTGCCCCTTGTGGGTGGGCTCTCTCTCTCCCATGCCATACTTCTCCTTCTCCCAGCAGACACTGTCAGCCGGCTGCAGTGCAGAAGCAGCAGTCTCCTTACCCCCCACATTGTTGGGAACAAAGGGATTCATCTGACAGGCCAGACAGGAGTGTGTGGGCCAAGTCCCATGAATGGAAGGGAGAGCTGCTGGGATGCCAGCATGGCGGGCCTCGGCCTGGGCTGGGGGGACAGGGGCCCAGGGCACACACAGCAACACAGCACCTGCTCCAGGATTCTCAGCACCATTCATAAAGATATCCCCCTCCTCTCTCCTCCCACTCATCCCTTCACAAATCCCACTTTCCTATGTACTTTAAACAGTAGCAAGCCTGTTAAGGCTCCAAATCCAACAAGGCGGGATTTTACTCTTTTCTTGCTAAACCTCCCAGAAGTGGAGCTTATGTCCCTGTATACCTCTCCCTCTTTCCCTAACACCCCTCCCTCCCTCCATCCATCTAGAATGTTGCTCTGGAAAAAGGATAGTCTCTGTGAGGCCCAGCTAACCACGGCTCTAAACCTACTTAAATGGGTCCCTGGAACAATTGCAAGAATCCTGCATTGCAAGGTAAGGTGGGGCAGGGGAGGGAGAGGGGTTCTGGACTCAAATGGGCTTCAGGCGAGGAAGGTGAGGGCTGAATGAAGGCTTATGACTTTTGTCTCTGCTCCATGCCTGGTTGTGAGGGTCTGAGAAAGGGTCTTCCACCCTTATTTTTTTTAAAAGAGATTTCTGAAATGGGGACATCATCCATTTGGTCCTGTAATCCGTGGCTAAATCTCTCAGTACCCCAGTTTCCTCATCTATAAAGTGGAAATAACATTCTTTGCCTTGCAGATTCTGCTTCATAAAAATCAAATAAGATACTGGCCGGGAATTGGAAAACATTATATGACACGTGGGGGTGTTGTCTTATCGTCTACGAGCTTCTTCTAGAGCCAAACCCACTTCTTGACTGCTGTCGCTTCAGTTCATTCTCCGGTTCCATTTTCAAAGAAAAATAGCTGACCCGTTAGATGTGCTCTTTGCATCAGGGGTGGCCGCATCATTTCCCCATCACTTCAGGGTCCCTCTTTCTCCCCCACACTTCCACTGGAAAAATGCTACAGACCCAAAAAGACTCTGTCCAGTTACCTTCCCGTGTGGACTCGCAAAGCACATCCATGCTGGAGCTGGCTCTCATTGCCAGGCAGTGCGCATGCACAGCTCCCTCTCCCGGGCGGGCAGAGAGGAGGAGTGCCTGCGATGCCTCGGAGAGCACCCTTCTACTGAACAGTAATTACAATGGCATGGACCCTCGCTGCCTGAGATGTATTATGAAGATGCACTTTTGGGGTCGGTAGCCCTCACCAGCCAGGAAGCCCCATCTGTAACTTCGTGGCTTTGATGGCCCCGCCTGGTCTGGATGACAGTTGCTCTCAGAGCTTCAGCTGGATCTGGGCTCCCAGCTTTCTGAGGATTCAGTGTGTCACGGGCAGGCCTACCCAGGGCCGTCTGAAGTGAGAGTGAGAAGGACAGAATAAAGACGGTCCAGTTTATTCCTTTGAGATCAGAAGCTCTTAGAACTGATAGAAAGGAATTATTTTGTCCAGGTTTCTTCCTTTAGATAAAATGCTTGTACTTATCATAACAATAGTAAGTACTAGAAATTATTGGGTGCCCACCCTGTTTCAGTCGCAGTGCTTGGGGGCAGACCAATGTGATGCCTAATCCTCACCAGGATAATCTTGCAAGGTAAGCGTTATCACCCCATTTGGCAGATGCAGAAACTGATGAGCAGAAAGTCAAGTGACTGGTCCCAAGATCACCCTGGTAGGAAGTGGTATGGTCAGAATTTGAACCCAGGTTTATCTGACCTCACACCCATTTTCTCTGGTTTTTGCTCTCTTCTGAAGGGGGAGAAAGTGATGATGAAGGAGAGTCCGTACTTCCAATGCCAGGAAATGGTAGGCAAGAGCCTTGTCCTTCTTAGTACTCGTCCAGCTGTTGGCCTGGAGCCCTTGCATCAGGCGGGCCCCCCAGATGCATCCGTGTCCAGCAAAGCCGCCCTGAGCTTCTCACTGAGGGTCAGGGGTGTCATTTTCTCTTACAAAGGAGCGCATGTTGCAATCGTTATCATGATTGTTATAAGCAGTCATACTAATGAGCTCAATTCTCATCTACTTTGTAGGGTGTATGTGTTAACAATGAGAGTTGGCCCAGAGAAAGGAGTTGCCAGTGCATACAGATCTCCATCAGTTTATGTCACCTCTGCCCTGCACCATGCCACATACCACCTATGTGACCGTGCCTGCCTTTCCAAATTAATGGGATAATTGGGTGCAACCTGCCCCACCCCTTAAAGAGAGCATGCCAGCAGTATGTGTGGGGGTCCACAGGGAGCAGAGTGAGCAGAACGCCAGTATCTGCCATCTCCCTGATTGCAGCGGTGCCCTACAAACCCCAACAGAATTGAACTTACATCTCCTCCTAATTAGGAAAGAAAAAAAAAAAAAAAGACAAGAATGATGGCAGAAGAATTTCTTCCTGTTTCTGACTTCAGGCTCTTCAGGGACAGAATGTTAAGCTCTCACTAGCCCCAACTCCTTTTTCCTGACTGATATCTGGAGTCCCTAACATAGTACCAGGCTCTCCCTGGGCCAGGAGTCTTCTGAGATGAGAGTGACGAACAGAGGTTGGTAGGGATAGCTAGACAGGCTGCTGAGGCTGTGCAGAGCACAGGGCTGGGAGTTGGGGGTAGTCTGGGAGGCCTCAAACCAGACAGGTGGGGGCTGGTCCGGAGCTCTGGGGAGTGAGTGAGTCCTTGCCCAGAGAGGAGGTTGCCAGAGAGTAGAGTCCATTGCCCCGTGCAAAAACAAATAAGCACACTGCTGAAATAAATCAAATACCCTGACGTCCAGGTGCAAAACCAGTGCCTGCTTCAATGCTGTGAATTTAGGGCAGGGTGTGAAAGACTTAGGTCTAAAAAGAAAATCCAGAAATGGCACAAGCTCTTGGCAGTCAGGGATCAACTGCGTCATCACCGACATCATGAAACAATTAATGGCCACAAGGAAAAAAAAGAAAACACTTTCATATTGTTTTCTGTACTCTTGAGTTTTGAATTCCTAGAAAGAAATGTCCATACTTTCCCTTCAAAGTTAGTTTGGTGTTGAGTTCATTATTGTTCCTTTTGTGAACTGCTCTCTCACTGGATGTTCAGGGTCATACAGGAGATGGGAAGAAAAGATCAGCAAGAGAAATTCCGTTTCTGTCCTTTTCTGACTTTCTTCCTCTTTCTCTGGGGTCACAGTATGATTTTTCTAGAATGGCTTCGATTCACTCAGAATCCACATTTCAGTGAGAAAACTGCTATTTTCATCCAAACACAGAGGTTGGAACCCCCAGCGTGGGCGTCCAGAGACTTGGTTTCTAACCCTACCCCTGCTGTTCCCTGGCCTGGCACAAGTCACCTCCCCAAGTTTTGGCTCTGGTTTCCCCACCTGTAAAAAGTAGAGATCATGCTGGATCCTCCCCTGTCTCCCAGCACAGCCGTACTGTCTTCTCTCCAAGCCTCTCCTTGGAGAATGGAGGAAGGACATTTTTTGTGACACACACACACACAAAAAAAACCCCTTAAAAAATCGACACGGGAGTGCAGTCCAGGGACAGAGCTGAGCCTTTGCCTTTAAATTGTCTCAAGTTGGATGATTGCTCTCTCTGCTTGTCTTTGATAAACTCTTCTGTTCATGGTTCTGGTGTTATGAATCTTCCTGAGTCATAGGTGGGTGGCTCCAGCCCCTTTGATCCAGTCAGCTGACAATATTTCTTGATGTTTCAAAGGCCAAGAGTCTGGGATGATTGGATATTGGATATTTACCTTCTCTCTTCTTCTCCCACCCACCTCGCCCTCCCGCCTCCTCTTTTTCTCGTGGAATTCCTATTCTGCATTGTTCCACAAGGTCCTGGGATGAGGGCAGATCCCAGCCCTTGCTACTTACTGGCCAGGATGCGTGAGGCACAGCTCCTGGGCTCCGGAAGAAGATAAAAGAGCAGAAAGACTTCTGTGGTCTCTCGAGGACATTAACCCCCCCTGGTGGAATGACGGGGAACTGTCCTGAAAAGAAAACCTGGGCCTTCGGAGACTGGCAGCAAGCGGTACCTTGTTTCAGCAGTTTTCAATGGGGCTAATAATTATTACCTTGGGTTAATCACAACAATGGAAGAACTGCAAGGCATTATTTTGAAATGATTGGCTTCAGTCAATGATGACTTCTGACAGCAAAGGGGAAACCTCAGCTCCGGGGAGTCCCTGTGTATTTAGTTCCATTTTCCTTCCTAAAAGGGCCTTGTCAGAGTAATTTCCCCTTCTGTGCGCTATACCTCACCATTATTTACAATATCTTCTTGGGAGAATAAAACAAAGCTGGACCCCTCTTCCTCCCTGTCCCACCCTCTCCCCCCCCCCCCCCCCCCCCCCCCCCCCCCCCCATCAACCGCCTCTCTTTTCTGGAGTTTGGCAAACACAGCTACTTCCTCCTGCTGTGCTTTGAGTGGAGCTGAAATGAATGTGGCTCTAGTTATTTTTTCCCTTAATCATTCTTTTTCTTTTTTGCTGGAGAGCATTTTCACAAAGCGCAGTCACAGAGGAACAGAATGTCCTGATGTTTGGGTGAGCAGGATGCATTCCTTTTCTTTCTTCTTCCCTTGAATAAAAAAAACACCCATACCCATGATATCAGAGGACTTAAAGGCCGTCATTCAAGGTTTTTCATAATCTTGCCTTGCCCTCTGCACTCGATCTCATTTCTAACAACCCCTACCCACCCAACCCAAGCACCTGGGTTCCCTCTCCTTCCTTCGAAATCACTGAGCTCATTGCATTTCCTGAACTTCTGCCTGTTACTCCTGCATTCTGGAATGGGTCATTCCCCTTCCTCCTTTCCCACAGCCTGAACCATCCTTCATCTTTGTGAAGATTCATCTGTTTTACAATAAATATCTTTTCCAATCTTTGCTAAGGGTACTTTATGGTTATACTGTGTTTAAGAATTTGTGAACTTGTTCCTATCCATGGTAAGCTTGGCAGAGAGAAGTCACTTCATAAATATTTGCAGAATTACCTTTACTAGTGGCATCTGCCATTTTTTTTTTACCCATTTCAGAGCTGATAAAGTAAAGATGTTCAGAGAGTTTTGGTAATGTGTGGATCACATGTCCAGGAAGCAGCAGAGAAGATACTGGAACTCAGGTGTCTTCATTCCAAGTCCAAGGTCCTTCCCATTCTGCTGTGCTGCCTTCTTATTTCAACCCCTTCTAACCTCTCTTGTTATTCATCAGGGTGCTTAGCTTGAGCACATCATTGTTCTCGTCAGACTGCAGATTCCTCATGGGCAGGGACCATGCCTTATGTTTCTCTTGTACCTTACACTGGAAGTAAAAGTTATTTGTCAATCTCCTGTAACTCCAACTTTTCTCCAGCCCATCAAAACTGGCTAAAACATTGTGGAACCAAACTTTGGAAGGTCTTGGTTCTGACACTGGGGTCAGACTGCGGACCCGGATCGGCAAACACACGGCAGGCTGTCCAAGGCTGACACCAGGAGCCGCCCAACTCTGCCCTGCTGATCTGGGTCTCTTTCATACAGGAGCATGGTGACACAGGGAATGTCAGGAGGCCAAACATCTTTGAGACATTAAAGATGTCTTCAGTTTCCTACCAGCTTTACCTTCAGGGACGGACACTAGCACCTCTAGCCTTCTTGAAACAAAGTGCTATCCTCTCATTCCCGTTGACTGATGAGCTCAGAAAAAGACCCTTTGACAGAAGAATGTGCCAAATTGCTTTGCAATTTTTATATCCACCTCATCCCAGGACCTATGAATCACCTCTGTGCCTTTGATGAGCTTCAAAGTCAAACTAATTCTCACTTCTCTTTGGTACAATAACATTTAACAGTTAATATTAATAATTAATGTAATAATATGTACAGCAGGTTACCATTGGCAACGTTGTCATGGACATTTGAAGAAGATATAGACTAAAAAAATTTCAGGTTCAATCACAGCCACTAAGGGCATCGGGTTCAGAGTGGGTTTGATTCCTGACTCCGCCACTGAGTCATCCGTGGGCTCAGCGAAGTTACTTAGCCTCTCTCTGACTTCAATCTCCTCAATGGAACAACAGGAAAAGAATGTGCACATCATAGTGTTGTTATGAGAATTAAATGAGAGTCTCGTAAACCACGGCGTCTCGCACAAGAAAAATTGCCCTTACAGGACAGTTATTCTGTGACAGCCCCTGTCTGTCATTAATCGGTGGTGTGGCCATGGGGAAGTCAGGTCACCGCCTTTCCTCCTTTGTAAAGCAGGGAGCACTGGATCCTCATACATTTCCTTCTTCAGAACAACACAAAAAGATAGAACGTTGGGTAGTTGTCCCAGTTTCCAAATGAGGAGATGGAGATTTAGGAGAGTCAGTACTTTGCCCAAGGGGATGCAGCAGATAAATGGAGAAGTGGGTTCAAAACAGGATCTACTGAGTCTGGCCCGATGCACCGTTCCTGGAGACGCGTGGGCTCTCCTACAAGCCTCTGGATGAATCCTGTCTTTTAACGTGCACCGTCTTTACTTTTGGCCATGGTTTTCCTGGAGGATGGCAACAGTGTCTGCCCCTGAGATTGCTGTCATTGCTTCAGGACCATCTGTCTCAGGTAACTCAGACTAAATAACACACTGATCTTGAGACTGAGCCCACTCTGCTTTGTCCCCCATCTCCTCCTCCCCACACAGCCCTGGGAGATTTTGTCTCTAATGGCATTAGCGTGTGCCGTCTGCAATGTTGATTGGATTATCTTAATTGTTTGGGATTGAATGGCACTCCTGAGACAGGAATCCTACTTGACAGCCCTGGGGACTGGGGTCTGGTTCCTGTCCCCTAGATTGAGCACAAAGTGTGCAGCTGTTTTTCACAGGAGGATGAGGAAGGGAGCACGTGTGTGAGAGTGTTGTAGTATGAACCCTTTCTTGAGGAAAGGAGAGTCCGGCTGAGGCTGGCTTTGCAGGATCTGCAATGGCTTTTACAGTTCCCTATCTCTCAGTTATAGACATGCTTTCCTCTCTCTCATGATAGGATGGTGTGCAAATCAGTCCAGAAAGATGTTTCTGTATTAACTCCCAACAAAGAAACCCCCACAAATTTAGGACTGTAGCCTATTGTAGTTGGAAGAGACCCTGCACGCCACTCAGTCTTACCCTGTATTGGTTTCCTAAGGCTGCCATAACAAAGGACCACAAACCTATGGGGTGTAAAATTGTTTGTTCTCTCAGACGGTTTCATCAGGGCCATGCTCTTCCTGAAGACTCTAGGAAAGAATCTTTCGTGCCTCTTCTAGCTTCTGGTCATTGTCCATAATCTTTGGCATTCTTTAGTTGGTAGGTGCATTACTCCAATTTTTGCCTCTGTCTTCACATGGCCATCTTCCCCTCATGTGTGTTTGTGTGGGCCTGTGTGGTCACATGGCTTTCTTATAAGGACACCGGTCATTGGATGTGGGCCTACCTTGTTCCAGTATGACCTCATCTTAACTTGATTACACCTGCAAAACTATTTCCAAATAAGGTCACATCTGAGGCTCTAGAGATTAGGACTTGAACATATCTTTCGGGGGACGCAATTCAACCCCACTATACTCTCTATAAAAATATGTCCTACATCAACTCAGTAAGTGGTCATTTTTTACTTCTTTGTATCCATCCAATAAGGCACTTACTGTAACAGGGTGCAGCCAAGGAGTACTCCAAACAGGGATTTGTAATGGGGTGCAGAACTTGGTGTCCAGGAACTATTAGAAAAAAAAATATATATAGGATGTCCTCACCCCGACAAGTCTGAGCTGGGGGATGGGATGCATGGAGCAGGGCCATTGAGAGTTGTTTTGCATAGCAACAGTTTTGCAGATAACCTCTAGAACGGTTGTTTAACATATATATAACCTTTAACTGTTTTCATAGATATGTTAAATAGCTGTAGCCATGCTTTGAGCCAGGGGGAGGAAGTGACTTCAACCCATGATGTAACTGGGAGGCAACTCCCCCTTGTTACAGAGTCTGTGTAAGAGCTTGGAGGTGATTGGCTCTACACCACAGGGCCACACCTGCCCAGACTTACTATGGCAGTCCAGTAAAGCTGGGAGAATACAGGCAGCTGTGGCCAATTGTGGGAGGAGTTGGAAATGGTGTGACAGAGGAAGATTGGCACTGGGATTTACACCCAGGGGCAGCAGCCATGCAGGGTCTTTTTGGGACCACACGTCTTGGACAGAGAAGAACCACGGACTTCTATTTCTTTTTCTGAGATATGGTACCCCAGACTGGGCATAGGGGGAAGGAAGGACTGTGCATTTGTGGGTATTCTAAAGGACTTTGGGATCTCAATGAAGACATTAAGTCATTACTCTTAAGTTTGTATAACTCTTTAAATAAATAATCCCTTTCCTTTTCACCAATCTCTGGCATTGAGAGATGTCTTTCCCTGGTGGTGGGCAAGGTGGACCTAGTACGGGGTGGGGGACCCCCCAGAGCACAAGAGTGGGTCCATTCAGTAATAGTGTATCATTCGCACCCCACCCCCGGGTCTGTTCTGTAACATTACCTTAGTGCACCTTTTAAGAGGTCTAAAGCATATTACCAATAATCTTGCCACCTGTTACAGTTTTACAGTACTTTTAGCCTGGAAGATTCTTAAATTCTAGTCTAAATTTCCCTTTTATGCTTCAATCCAGTGAAAGCAATGATTCCTTGCACAGAAGGCTCTACAACTAACTTCTTTTTCGATGGCAATATTGTGAGCATCTGGGAGCTCCTATCCCATATCATAGTTTTGTGTGCATCCCAGTGAGAAAAAGAGACTCAGAATTATCACACAAACACACAAATACTCATGATTAGCATCGCTATGAGACTTTTGCCTTCAAAGACCTTCGGCCCCCTTCTCTGGCACACATTCAAGTTCAGCAGCATGCTTGCCCACCCTCTGTCATTTCCTACATCCCCCACAACCTCAGCCTTGTGGCTCAAATAGTTTCATTGCTTTGACTCACACTGTGGAAGCCAGGGAGGCCAGAGTGAGCTCGGGAGAGTCCATCGAGATAGACGATTGTATTAATGTGCATGTGTGTGTGTGCATGCTGCCTGTGAATGAAAAAGATCTGTTGGGTTTAGCTGATGCATCTGATTACTGTGATGACTCCCTCCCTAGAGCTTTCCAAATAGCCAAGGGGACCACCTCCAGTTTTTGTCTTTGGTTCAAACTGTGGCCAAGAGACAGAGAATGCCAAGGATTATGTACATTGGCACAATGGAAGAAAAACCTAAGCCTTACTTCTATAGAGCTCAGCCCCCGTCTCTTTTCTCCAGGACACAAATTAGACTGTCTCTGGCCTATAGAGCCCTGGGGATAAAAGTGAAAAGGCAGACTTGGAGGAAGCCAACTGTGAGGCTCCTTCTAGGGGCCCCTGTCCCCAGCCATCTCCCCCTACCCCCACTGCCTCTTTTCACTGCTAGATAATCAACAAAAAGCAAATGAGAGAGCTCATTTAAAGTTACTGTAGGAGGAGGAGATAATCCTTTCTCAGCCCACACCCCTGTCTTCCTCTCAGCTCACTTTGGGTGTACTTCCTGAATACAAATCTAGCAATGGCCTTTGTCACGAAAGCTTAGACAGGTAGAGTAGAGTCTGATTCTTGCCTTTGCATAGTTGCAGAAATGTGACATTAGGCCAAGACTAGATGTCAACAACTCTAACTTAGCATCATTCCGACCACCTGCTTCAATGCATTGGCTGTTAGCTATGGTGGCACAAGAGCAGATGAGCCTATGCAGCAAGGGAAGTGAAGAGTCTGATCAGCCAGGAATATGCCTCGGATTCTAGTGTAGCCTTGCCTTTAACTGCCTTGCTGATCCAGGCCACAGGTTCCTCACCTTAGGGATTGAATTAGATCCTTAAAATCCCTCTGGCTCTCAAGTCCTGCCAGGAGATGGGAGTGCTTGTGGAAGGTCAGAAAGATTTGTGTCATCTCTGCCCTTGAGTGATCCTAGAATTGGCGAAAGGAAGCAGCACTTTGCTGACAGTAACAGAGCTCTGGGCCTGAAGGTCGCAAAGCCAGCTTCATCCTAGGTGTTGACACATTGTGTGACCTTAACAAGTAATCAACCTTTATATGCAACCAATTTTCTCTCAAAGATGTAAACCCAGTCTCCCCAGTTCTTTATGAAAATCATCAGGGCAAATGAAAGGACCGGCTAAGTTTTCCTTTTCGCATTGCTGACACAGAATCACTCCATCTCAAACAGCAGGGGGAGGCTATGAAGAACTATTCAATGCAAGTGCTGTTTCTGCTCCATCTGGGCTTTTATACGGAGTGGCTGCTGGTCAATGGCTGTCAAACTATTTGTGTAATTGAGTCATGCCTTATTATTTCATTAAGATTCTTGGTGATCACTTTTGGAGACTCTGATTCACTGGATCTTGGGTTAGAACTTTGCAGCCTGTACTTTTAAAAAACTGAAATGGCTAGATCAGTATGTTGGGTGCTTATCCAGGGCTAGGAGGCACTGATTTGTGCATTCAGTTCAACAAGTTTTCATTGAGGTTGTGTCTGTATGGAAGGTAAAAAATATGTAAGGGCTGGTCTGGTCCTGGCTTTCAAGGAAAGCCTAGCAGTTTTTCCTACCAAGGGAGGCAGATGTGAATGCAATGAACTGTAATCAGATAAAACTCAGACACCAAACAATTAAAGCAGAGATGTGAACAATCAGAATGGAGGCTAGCTATGAACAGTTCATGTGACCATACTAGTATATTGTCAGGCCAGATATACTTCTGGCAGTAATTAACTTGATGAGTACTCTATTTTTGGTGCTGAGGCCTAGAGAAGTAATATTGGAGTTCAGCCTTGAAAAATGAGGAGAGTACAGATATAGGTTTGTATTTTCTTAAAGTAATTATAGCAGGATGAGCCAATGAAGGATAAATTGCAAAAACAACATTTTTTTACCTTCAAAAAAAAGAGAGAATAGAGTGGGGAAGACCATGATAAGCATGAGACTTCTTGAATATACCACATTTTATTGATTTGTCCTTGGAACTATGTAAATATTTTTACAAAATTTTAAAACAAAATACAACAAAGTGGTTTCTAAAAATTTAGAAACTAAAATTTTTTAAAAAGTGAATGTAACTATATATCTAGTTGGAGCAAAACCACAAAAGAAAGTATTTAAAGTAACTCAAAAAAACCCCAAGTATGTAGTTTTTATATCCCTAATAGGGTAGATCTTAAAAACAAAAATAAATACAAGATAAAACAGACCATAAGCTATTTTTAGGATTCATATTGTTTGTGGTAGTGTTGATATTGTTATTCTGAAGTTGTAGTATACAGCAAGTCCTCACTTAATGTCATTGATAGAACTCTTCCATAGGTTTATTGATATAAATACGAGTTAAGTTCCCATGGTATCTCATTAATGTTACAACAAAATGATGTTGAATAAAATGACGTTATTTGAGGATCTACTATATATTTGAGGATCTGCTATATATGTATTTTATATGATTAGTTATATAAATGTTATTGAGAACAAGAATTTTTATTCTTGGAGAAGAAACACAGATGTGAAATTGATGAGGTAAAGAAAAATCTGTGATCCTGCAATTGTATTGGAAATATCATAGTGAACTCATGATCCATATTATCTTTTAAAAATACATGTTTATGGGCTCTATCTCTTGAAAAGACCTAAGGATAATGAACAATTTGTAGCAGAGTACCCCTAGCTCCCAGATTATGTTTTCTAAACACCATTTTCTCCTAAAACACAAGATTTCTTAAAGAAATGTCTGATTCCAGATTCAGGAAGGAAACATACAAGATGAGTCTGGAAAGACTATACTTTCAGGGATCATTTCTATAGTTATTATTATTATATAATAATAATTTACCCATATAATTACCTGGGTAAATATATCTGGTACATTCTTACACAGGACAATTGTTACTTTTTTATCTGAAATTCAAATGTAACTGGACGTTCTGTATTTTATTTGGCAACCTGACAATGAGTTAATAAATTTAGACAATGATCACTGATAGTACTAACATCACAACAAAAGAACCAACCAGACATTGCTGATCTCCTGATAGAAATACTTACCATGACCCATGAAGTTGTCTCGTCAAATTACTGAAACTCTATCACTCGATCCTGCAGATCTACCAATTTGCAAGAAATGCAGAGGGACAGAGGAACATATTAAATGATATGCAATCAGCAAAATGCAGACTGTCAGAAACATATGCAACAAACAGTCTAATCTCATGACAAAAAAGTTGCAAGGGGAAAAATAGTGAAAAATAATTGAAGGGAGAACCTACAAATTAAAGAGACTTAAAACTTAAGAAACCAATGTGTGGACGTTTTTTCAAAATCATTTCTTAAAAAGATTTTATTTATTTACTTTTAGAGAGAGGGGAAGGGAGGGAGAAAGAGAAATTGATGTGTGGTTGCTTTGCACGCCCCCTACTGGGGACCTGTCCTCCTACCCAGGCATGTGCCTGACTGGGAATCGGACAGTGACCTTTTGCTTTGCAGTTTGGTGCTCAATCTGCTGAACCACACCAGCCAGGGCTGGATTTTTTATATTATATACCTATATAAAAAATATCTGACAGAGAAGAAAAGAGAGAAAGAGACATAATGTTAATATTTAGTTTTGTAGAATTATTTTTATAATTTTGGGGAGTGTGATAATGCTATAAATTTTAGATATAAATTTTGTAGACAGTCCACCTTTTTAGAGCTCTATACCAAAATATTTAAAGATTAAATATCATTTGTTTAAAAATAATAGAGATGAGGATGAAAGGGTGGAGTTAAGATAAAGCAAGAATGACCATGTGCTGATAGTTGTTGAAACTTGGTGAGGCATTCATTATGCTATGTTGATATGCCATGTTGATATTATGCTTTTGTGTGTATATAAAGTGACTCACAATAAAAAGTTTTCTAAAATGAAGATCTCAGTCAGTTGATTTGTTGTGAAAGCAATATTCAAGGTGTTTCACATGTTTAATCTCACAAATACCAAATAAGGTACGCATTATCATTGTCTCTGCTTTACAGATAAAGAACTGAGGCATAGACAAGTCAAGCAAGTGTCCAAGGTCACTTAGGAGTAAGTGGTGGAACCAGAGTTTGAACTCAGGGAGTCTCACTTCAGGCAGTCTAAGCCCCTGATCCTGACCACCCCTCATCCCCTAAAGAGGCAAAGTTGGTTTGTCTGCCTTGGTATCTGGTTACCCTTGAGATGGTGTGGCTCAACCAAGCCCTGCATATCCAGCTATCCCGTTGGCAGTAGTTGTCACATTGCTGGTGGTGTACTGTGTTAGGCAGGTGTTCTAGCATGAGATCGATAATCTGACTAAATGGGCTTTAAGGCCATGGCTAATTATGAGATTCTATGATTCTAAGAAGTTGTCTTCCCCACTAAACTGACTGTCCTGAGAGTGTGATGAGGCAATAGATTCTTCACTTCCAGGAGCTGCGAAGGCAACTAGGAGAGAAATAAGTAATCTAGGGTGAGGCAGAGGATTCGCAGAGCCTGGAATTCCTCAAGAAAGGCCCTGTCTCCCTTATCCTGCAGTAGCCTGTCTAGGGATGGCATACCCTCTGTTTTCTAAGTCAGATAACTTGTTTGAGTATTTGCAAAATGTTTTCATCAGCTTCTGGGTATAAACATAGTTCTCTTCATGAAGACTCACTCTGCAACTTCAGGAGGTAAATGATGTCCACAAATTCCCTGTTTGTTAACAGTGCAGAGAGAGGTCAAGTAAGTTGTCCAGGGTCACCAGGTCTCCAAGGTGGACCAAGCCTTCCCCAGAGTGCAATCTTGCAAGAGCTGGAATTCAAATACCTCCCCTTGAAGAATACAACTAAATTTCTCTGTAATCCAAATCTTCCCTTTCACTGACACACCTCTTGCTCTCTTGCCTTGTAAGCCTCATTTAATAGAAAGATTTGGGGGTCATAGTCAGAAGAACTGGACAGGTGGCTTTAAAGGGCCAATTAGCTTGGCTGTCTCTGAAGTGGTTACAGGTGCATTGTCTTTGTCCATTCACAGGAAGGAAAGACGAGTTCAAGTGCAAGGTTGCTTTTCTCAGATTGGGGACAATCTCATAGATTGCCTGAAACATGTGTACTATTTTTCATAACTTAGAACTATCTTTGCCAAAAAGTCAATTCCAACTCTGTTTGGATAAGATGGGGTTTTCAAAGGAAAGTTTTCCTTGGCAAAATGCATGTCTTGGCTCCAACAGTCCAATGATGAAAATACCCAAGACCAAAGGCGAGGCAGGGCTGCTTCCAATTACTGGATTTGAGCTCGTTGGGAACAGGCCTCATGACATGCCTCGGATTGGGAGCAGACAGTGTTTCGATTGGCAAGTCAGGGGAAAAATAAAGAGATCATTTCTCTGCTATTTGGTGGACTTTCCCAATTATGGAAAGGTAATTCAAGTCTTTGGTGATTTTGGAAGTCTTCCTATTGGAATATTCCCATTGATTTTTAGTATGTGACTTATTCTGGAGTGTTGAGAATGGTCTGGAAGGAATGGAGTCTAAGTGGTCTGGGGGCTTGTGAGGGATTCTTGGGCAAGTGGCATCAGCCAAAGTGTTGCCTGGGACTTACGCAAATGCCTCAGAAGCAGGTTCTGGCTTTTCATGTGAATTAAACTCATTACCAACAAAAGCCTGGGCTGCTGGCAAAGAACAAATCAGAAACTCTTCAAGGCTAAGGACCCCAAGAAGCTTAAGAGTAAAGTCAATAGAAAATGAACTCAGACATGGGGAAGGTGAGGAAAGAATGATATTTCTTCCTTTTTGGACTGCAAACTGTGATAACAAGAACAACTATGTTGAGTTGCTGCCTAGGAGTTTTACAATATGACAACCCTGTTCATATTCAGAGTCTGGATACTTAGATAAGGACTTGAATTTAGGATTGATTCCTGCCCCAGGCTCTGCCTTTGGTTTTCCTAGGTTAGGGGCACCTTTTATTGTAAAATAACCACTTAGAGTTGAGCCCAGAAAAAGTTAGTGATCTCCACCTCAACCACCTTGTAAGAAAAAGGTGCTGCTATCCCACTTACTGGTGACCTGGGATGGAGGACTGCCTTTCCATGCATGCTCCCCAGTCTCCTGTTACTGGGATCTGTAAGGTACACATCTAATTACTTTACCTCCTCTGTGTGAGTGTATTGGAGCTGTGCCTTCAATCAAAATGACCCTGGGGTTTTACTTCTCCAAAGTGGGAGTTTGGATGCTGAGGGATCTATGCGCCAACCCCATGTGAGTGGCTTGCGCCTCCTCCTTCAGCAGTTTATAACCTGCATATTCTTAATTTAATACACAGCTCCCATTCTCAACACACAAGACCATGCAGGTTTTTGCTGTGCTGATGATCCTTAGCCAATGATAAGGAAGCTGAGGCGCTCTGTGTGGGCAACTTATTTCATGAAGGTCAAAGAGGTTAGGAACAGGGATGTCTAAACTTTTGGTGTCTCTGGGCCACACTGGAAGAAGAAGAGTTGTTTTGGGCCCCACATTAAATACACAAACACTAATGAAAATAAAAAAATCTCATAATCTTTTAAGTAAATTTACGATTTTGTGTTGGGCCACATTCATAGCCATCCTGGACTGCATGCGGCCTGTGGGCCGTGAGTTGGACACACCTGGACCCTGTCCTTTGGTCCTTGATCCCACTGTGCCCTCCCTTCCAAACTTCATACTTGCTGGGATATTTGCATGGAGAGATGAGAAAATGTTGACTAAAATAAAGAGCTCCCATTTTTTTAAGTTTTATTTTTTCTTTTAATTTTTGAACAGTTGCACATGGCTCCTGCCCCCCACTCACACCCTGATCTCCTTCCAAAGTCACAGGCCTCCCACAGGGGTCTAGACCCCGGGGCCTTCTAAATCCATCTGTGTGATCTCAGACAGGTCTCAGCCATTTCCGCTGTAGAAGAAGGAAGCAATGCACTAGTGCTTTGGAGCTCCCTTTCCCTGTGAGTGAATACATGAATGGTCATCTTTAATAAAATCTAAGATACACCTCTGGTAGAAGTAGTACATATTAAGAACACAATTTGTCCAGTCCCCTCGCAAATGGAAAATGTCCAGGTGAGTTGTCCTGACCATTTTCACATGGGCCGTGAATGGCCTGATTATCACCTGGATCACTGTTCCCAGCCCAGTCCTCGGAGCAGTGGCCACTCAATCAACATTCCCAATGAAGATCTCATCACAGCCTCTGCCAGTTGGATGAAAAAGCAGAAGGGCCCTTTAGTCTGCCCTTCTCCAGCAACTAGACTCCCACACAGAGGGAGGTGTGGGAGGACAGAGGTGCTGGAATCCGCCTTCTGTGACTGCCCCACCCACGACGCTGCCCCCGCCCCACCTACCTTCCCGCCCACAGCAGGAGGGGGAGTGTCTGCGAAGGATCAAACAGCAGAGCAGGGCCCAGCAGCTTCAAATTTAATTTCCTGAAAGGACACAATAAACAGCAGCATTGTGGTGACAGAGCACCCCTCTGGAGAAAGATCCTGAAGGCTACAGTCTTTCTGGTACAGATGGGAAGGGGGGAGGGCAGCAGGTCAGGCTCCTCCCAGCACCAGTGTGAAGAGCACACCCAGACAGACAGCTCTGCCCACTCCTTGCTCCGCAACTCATCCCAGCCAAGGGCTCAGAAGACGATTGCTCTTCTACACTCTTTGCCTTTCTCCTTACTCTTCTCTAGGGTCCACTCACTTGAACTGTTTGAACACGATTGTTGGGACTTGCCAGGTCCTATTTGGGGGTCTTAGAGAGGTTGAGTTCCACATTTAGAATGTCACTGCCCTTCCATTTTACCAGATCATGCCCTTCCTGGTTCTAAAATCTACCTTTCTTTTATTTCCTCCTAGAGTTCAGATGACTCTTGCAGCTACGTTAAGACCCAATGTGTCATAGTGTCCTGAAAAGTCTGAGCCTTGGGTGGCCTTGGAGATCAAACAACTGTCTCACTTTCCTTTGGGGAAACTGAGGCCCAGAGTAGGGAAGGAACTTGTATGGTTGTACGACAAGGGGTGGCAGAGCCCGGCTTATAACTCAGGGTGTGTACTCCTTGGTCCAGGACACTTGTTTTCCATGTGAACTTATCTTGCTTCTTCTTCTTGTGAATTTGACACAACTTCTCCATTAATCTTTAAACTTTCTGAGAGCAGTGGCCTCTCTTTCTCCTTTTAGAGGTTTCCCTGTGCCTGCCACAGCCAATGCTTCATGCTTCAGGTACATTATACGTTTTTAGAAGTTATCTAAATTATTTCATTCCATCCTCAGAAAGATACTCTCCAGAAGCAGCAACAGAGATCTATTTGATCCCCTTGAACAGATAATGAAACTTAGATGCCAAGAATTCAATGATTCATTCAAGGACACCTAAGTACATTGGCTCACACGGGACAGCACAGGACCCTGGCACAAAGCAACAATGCCGGCAGTGAAACTGATTGCTAACTAACAAGACCTGTAGCCAAGGGAATCCCGATGCTCACAGAAGATGATGGGGTTCTCATGGATCAGTGCACTGTCCAATATTTCCCTGAGGTTCTCTGCTTGCAGGATGCCTGATTCTGTTGTATATGCTTTAAAAATGACAATGCTCAGAGGCATGGCCAGGGAGGAGAGGGGGCTTGCCATTAGCACTGATTATTTAAGCAACTCTAATTCTTCCCTCTCGGTACCCCTACTCCCCATCCTTAAATAAGCTTGCCTTGTGCAAATTTCCCGTGGATTCCTAAGGGAATGCCGTGATCCTAGACAGCCGGGCGTTTCTTCCTCCCTCCTCCCCATCCCATTTGTACTGGGGGAAATGTAGTCACATCATTTGCATTTATCATGGAGAATATACGCCTTGTCTGTAGCCTTTAGTCTGACTGAATTGCTTTTCTGCTTCATGGGACATACAGCGAGGCAGCCCAGCGCTCCCCTCTCTCCCTCACACTTCACCAGCGGCAGGCCATAACACACTTTGCTCTGCCTCACATTTATCATATTGATCGTATAAGAAATAGATCATAAGCAGAATGAAATTACCGAATGCAATGATCTGGGGCATCCTATGGACCAGATCAATCTTGGGGCAGCCAGGAAAAAAAAGTCCCTTGCTGTGACGTTTTCCAAAGTTGATTTTCATTGCAAATAGAAATTTCCATCAGCTGAGGCACCCTGGAGGGAAATGTCTGCTGTGCTGACAAGGTGTGTGTGAGAGTAAGAAAATGGGAAAGAGAGAGAAAAGGAGAGAGAAAGAGAGAGTTTGATAAGCCTCATAAGGCTTGTTCATTAGGAAGAAGACTTCCTTAGCTAGAACTCATTTGAGATGGATGTTTGAGGCTCTAGTTGTGACAGTATCCCTTTTCTCTTGCTTATCTCAGATTCTCCAAATTAAATTGTTCTTCTTGTGTGTGTGTGAGCAGAGGAGGGTGGATACGGAAATTGGTAAGACTTGCACTTGTTCAGAAGACACATCAAGGACCCTTTCTAATCTCCTGTGAATGCCTGGGGGAGAGCTGCCTGTCTTTGTCACCCTGGCCCCAGTCTGTGAATTTGCAGTGTCAGTGGGAGGCTGGAGTTTTAACAGTGCAGTTTATACAGGGGTTTGCTTATGAACCGCTCCTTGAAAACATAAGCTTCAAGCACCAGTTACCCCTGCTTCCCCCGCTAGACTTGAGGCTCCAGACATGACCTCTGCCATAATAAGAACTTTCTCTCTGTCTGGAGACAAGGCTAGTGAGTTCAGCTGAGACTGGAAACCCAAGTGAACAAGGTCCCTGGCAGCCTGCCACCACCCCAGACTGCAGCAGAAACCCACAGTGGGAACGTGGTCTGAGGCCCTGGTCACCCCCTTCCCACTGTGAAATCCATCCCCAGACACTGAGACTCAGTGCTATTGGCTTTGGCAACATTCGTCATGCCAATAAACTCATTGAAACTGAAGAAACCAGAGGGGAGAAGGAGAGCAGGGAACAGAGGCGGCGGCAGGAGGGAGAGAGGGAGGGGGTGTGCAAAGAACAGGAGGGAAGAGGAGCTGCCCTAAACTCTCCAGTGAGCTTAAAGGGAGAGACGTCACGGATGCCATATAGCTGAGTTCATAGAGAAGAGAAGGCACAGGCACTAACAGATGCCCCCCAACCCCCAAAGTCATCTCTGTCTGCTCCCAGCCGCTGCTGAGGCTTTTGTATTCATGGAAATACTTTTGGAAACCTTCCCATGGGGCAAATGGCCAAGGAAATGCACGTGCACACACATACATTGCTATCAATGAGACATGAGACAATGAAAGAGAAAACATGACAAAATATATCCACCAGGACTACAGGGAAACATACCCATCACTCAGAACTCTAAGCCAAAGGAGACCCAGGCTAGGTTGAACTGCTTGGCGACTGGACAGAGTCAGGTTCCTGCTGGCGCCACCCCCCCATCCCACCCATTCTGGTGCTACCTTTGTCCTGGGTATAGCCCCTCAAGTCTCACAGTTGCCTGGAGTTAAAAATGCTCCTAAAAATTCATCCAGGCTAGCTCAGCATTGTTTTCCCTGGAGAGAAAACTGCCTCTCCTAATCTTGAAGATCCCCCAGATATGGTAAAAGCTGTATTTCACAGTCCTTGTCATCAGGGAGGTCCCCCCATTAACTGATACTGTTGCCTTGACTGTTTCCCTCCACTGGGCTGTGATTGGGCCCAGCGGTGTAGCACCTCAGCGCCTGGCAGGCACTCCATCAGGGAACAGCCGGGCTGCTCTCTTGCACCTCTTCGTGAAATGGCTTCTCCTTCCATAACCCCTTCCTCAGCCTGTCCGTTTCAAAGGGTATCTGTACTTTCTGGCCGTCCTGCGCTATCCTTCTGGCACCTTCCTTGCCTCTTGTTTGAGATCTTCTTCCACAGTAAGCAAAGAGCTGGCTTGGCTGTTCTCTAAGCCTGCTGTATTTCCCCACCTCCTTTCCTTTTATAGACATATATGCAAAAAAAAAAACCCCAAAAAACAAAAAAAGGTGCATCTGTTAAGTAAGGAAGGGTGAGAAGACCATTAGAGGAAATGGATACTAATTTTAAGTTAGCCAAAGGGAAGGCAGGGCAGAAAGCTATGACAGAAATGGAGGCCACCCAGAGCTACGACAGCAAGAGCAAGTGATCCAGAGACCTGCAATGGAATTTTGAAGACCTTCCTGGCTTTTTGAAAACTAGGTTGGGTTTTGTTGTATCAGAGTTTTAGGAGAGGGTGCTAACATAGTTAAGCACCATAATTTGAATTATTTGAATTTAGAAAGGGGCTGCTTAATTTGCAAAGAGAGTTTTTTTTGTTTGTTTGTTTTTGTTTTTATCATCACAGATTATTCTGTTGATTCCCAATCAATGATCAGATTTGCGTTGCTACTTGTCTCTGTGCTGGACAAATGTGGGGATTTCTTAGTGCAACCCTGTCCTGGCTACTGATTGCATGGAGAAGCAAGGCCCTCTTGGCCAAGGGTGAGTTCCTAGATATGTGTTTGCAAACAACATCATGTTACTGAGGGAAGAAAGCATCCTATGCAGGGACTTTAGGGGAGTCAGAGAACATGCGTCATGCATAAGAAGACAACATGTGTAGTGTTTGCTGGGTGTGAGCCAGCTGAGAAACTCTGCATACTCAGAGACCACGAGCAGGAAGGGATGGGGGTAGGTTTCAGAAATGTTCCCATGTTCCCCAGTGATTCCAAGAGAAGCTTTTTTTTTTTTTTTTTTAATCAAGTGGGAGTTAATTGGAGACAAAAGGCTGGTGCAGTGAGCATGGGATTCCCGCTCTGTCCTGGGCCTGATGGATCCATTCCCTTAATGAAATGCACACAGTTTATTTTACCAACTCTAATTACGTGAAGAATGAGTGTCGGGTTTCTTTATCCTTCTGCTGCCCTGAATCCAGGCCAACCTCACAAGCCTTACGTGCTCTGAGGCTAATGGAGCTTTTATTCCAATGAGTTGGGAGCCAACCCACCTTTGTAGAGAGAAGAATATTAAAAAAAAAAAAAGAAGAAGAAGAAGAAAGAAATACTTAATGCTCGTCTAGTGGATGAAAAATTTCACAAGATAAATTAAAGTGTTTTCTGGCTGAACGGAGAAACCCAGGCAGGATGGTAGAGATAATTTTCCCAGGACTCAAAATGATTTATCTTATCTCTGTGTTCTTTAGACAAGAGCTTCCATTTATTTAGTCATTTATTTTATTAGTTCCTGAAGATGTCCCCTCATGGCCCCACCACCAACACAAAGACACTGCACTTGGCACAGGGGGTGTAGGTAGGATTGGGGAAGGAGGGTAGGATCCAGCTTGTCACTCATTCCATCATTGATTTATTCCTTTAAGACTTGTGCCAGGCACTGGGCCATGGGCGGTAGAGACAGCAATGCTCAGATGGAAATGGTTTCTGTTCTCACAAAACTACAAACTAATGGGAGATACAGACTCATAAACAAACAATCTCATTCTCTATGATGAATGCTATGCTGTTAAAACTCTCTCTGCCATCCATATATCCCAATAATGGACTTTGAGGAGACTTCAGGAGATCATCTAGTCTGGTCCTTCTCAAAAGGAGTGATTATGCTCCCCAGGGGACATTCGGCAATGCCTAAGGACATTTTCCCTTGTCACTTGAGGGAGGGACTGCCATTGGCACTTAGTAGGTGGAGGCCAGAAAAGCTGCAAAACATCCTAAAGTGCACAGAACAGCTCCCCACAGTGAAGACATACCCAGGCCCAATGTCAAGTGCTGCTGGTGACAAACTCCACCCTAGTCTCTCTGCCTGCCTCCAGACAGTCCTGCGCTTCTTGGGGGGATCCAACCTTTTGGAGTCTCTGGGCCATACTAGAAGACGAAGAGTTGTCTTGGGCTGCACATTAAATACAAACAGTAACAACAACTGATAAGCACAAAAAAAGTTTTAAGTAAATTAATGATTCTGTGTCAGCTACATTGATAGACATCCTGGGCCGCATGCAGCCCGCGGGCCTTGGGTTGGACACCCCTGGGCCTTCAACCATGCTGGAAGGCAACCTGCTTCTCTCAGCCTCTGTTCTATGTGGAGCTTGCTGCTGCTTAGACACTGCTATTCAGACCTGGGAGAGGGTTTTTTTTTTTTTTTTTTTTCTCTGCTCTGCTCTTATAACTGGAAAGAGAACTGTATTTTATTTTATTTTTCACTTATTTTTATTTTTTCAATTACAGCTGACTAGAACTGTATTGTAAAAGTAGCATTAACTAGTAAACTTATTTATTGTGGGATGGTGGAAAAATGTTTAGGAGAGCATCTCAAATTCAGAGTGGAGCAGGTGAAAAAGACAATCCTGCCTAGATGCCTCGCACTCCTTGTTTGTGGGATGGCCTACCACACGCAGCACTCCTCACATGCAGAGTCGTTGGCAGTGGAGATAGTTTGGGGCCAGGTTGAGTCCTTAGTTTCCCTTTTGCATGCCCCAGCTATTATCCGGCATGTTTGTAAAGAGACTGCCAAGGCTTTCCTTTGGAGCTGTATGTTACGTACCATGGAGTTATTTTTAAGTAATTAAGGCTCCCAGTGCCAGGTTTTCTCATCATCTACCACAGGCATAAAGAGGGGCCTTGTGTCTGGCTTTCCTGAAGAAGCAGATGGCACTTGGGTCCTGGCAGGAGACAGGTGTGAAGTTTCAGGGGCTGGAGGGCTTGTCTGGCATACTATGTAAATCTGGCTTCATTTTGCATCTCTCCCAGGAGCTACAACCAAATGGAGCCTTCTGTGTGTGTGTGTGTGCGTGCGAGAGAGAGAGAGAGAGAGATTGTGATAGAGATCTGTGTATATGTGTATCAGTGTGAGCAAGACCAACTATGAACTTCGTAGATGAGAATAAAGCTCTCTGGGAGGACAGTGTGTAATTCTCCCATGAACTTGATTAGCCTCTGAGTCTCTCCCATGGCCGCACTGGCCGGAGTTTCATTACATCCTGATATGCAGAGATGAAACCACCTTTACGTGCAGGATGCTGAGACCTTCCAATGACTAGCCTAGCTGCTGAGAGTCATGAGGGGGCTCAGCTGAGCATTGCTGATGAGTCGTTCTTACACGTGGACCATGGGTAACCAAGAGTTCTAATTAGTAATTTGCGTAAATTGGCTTATCTTAGATGACACATATTCTATTCTTTTGTAAGGCCACTGTGTGAAAATGATCACCTGCCAAAGATTTTTCAAGAGCCCAAATTTTAAACACCTTTAAAAAATATATTTTCCAAAGCACACTCATACTTGTTGAATCATATGCCAATTGTTATATATTTTTTAAGGTTTTATTTTTTATTTTTAGATAGAGTGGAAGGGAGGGAGACAGAGAGGAAGAGAAACAGCAATGTATGGTTGCCTCTCACATGGCCCTCACTGGGGACCTGGCCTGCAACCCAGGCATGTGCCCTGACTGGGAATCGAACCGGGACCCTTTGGTTCCCAGCCCGCGCTCAATCCACTGAGCTACGCCAGCCAGGGCCAATTGTTATATTTTAAAAATACCTTTCCTGTTGTTATCAGATTATTTATTTTGCTATGGAAATATTCTCTAGTCCCTGATTACCTAGAAACCAGCATAAAAAAGCCTTACTTCTGCTGACTTCACAGTTTTTGCCCCAGCTCCACCCAAGCCTATGAATCTAGGGATTTCAGGTCGTAGATGAATTTGAATGTAATTAGCTAAGTAATATCAACTGCATTTCCCTCCTCTATAGGAGCAAGATTAGCTACACCACTATTTATTTTGCCTTTCAAGCTTAGAGTTTACTTGTTTTCACTCAAATGCCCTTACATGGCAAGAATGGGTTACTCATGCTACCACTTGGTCTGGACAAAGGAATATGCATGGCTCAGTGGAAACCCATTCCCATGGTTTTTGGTCAATATTATAAATTTACAATGAAAATGACTGCATGTCAGTAATGCATTCTCTTGGGGGCTCACCTGTCAGTGTTCAATGTCTAGTTGAATACTTGGCATTGAAAGCCCTCACACCAAGTTCTAGGCACCCAGAGAGTATTGAGTATATAAACCATAGAGGCAGGAAGGACCTTCCCCATCTTTTAGGAACAGAATTAACACCATTTTCTCTGCAGGGTGGTTACTTCCTGAGGTGAAAACATAGGTCTCAGGAGAGCCAGCAGGGACCTAAACAGATCAATTCACTCCTCAGAAGCCTTCAGTGGTTAACCTTGAAGGCACCGTCCAATGGAAATTCCAGGCTTGGCATTCATACCCCATGTGTTTTGAGCCTCAGATACTTTGCCAACACTGCCTTCCATCATCCTCACTTATCTGTTCCCTGTCAAGAAGTGTGGAAGTATTCTTCATTCCCTGACATGTTCTGACTGCCCTTATTCCCAGGGAATGCTGTCCTCCCCTGCACAATTCCTTATTGAAGTCTCTGTGTTTAGATTTGATATCAAGACTGGGATCAGGGACTGGCACAGGGGATCCAGCTTGAAAATAAATATTAAAGAGTTTAAGATGGTGCTGATAATGGGGGGAAAGTGTGCTACAGGGTGAGCTCATCTGGACACTGTTCTAAGCATTTTATGCTCATTCTTTTATTTAATAGCTCGAGTCCTCACAGTGACTAAGTTAACATCGTTCCACAGCATGTTTTAGAGGACCAACATCTTCCCAAGTGCCCAAATGGGGAGAAACCTGAACCCATAACCTTTGCTCTCTGGTGTCACGGCTGAGTTTACTGCTCTTGGGAGAGTTTATTAGTCCTGTCTGAATTCTTCCCTAGAGCAGAGATCATTATGGAGGCAGGGGTTCCACACAGAGACCTATGTAGCCACCTAAAGTGATGCTAGTGTCATCCTTCCTGACCCAGCTTAAGTCACACTGGCTCCACCAGGGGTTCTGATCCTCTCCCAGTGGAGTTAACTTCTCCCTTCCCTTAATCCCACAGCATCTCTGTTGCTTGTCACAGCACACCACACGTCCATAGCAGCCTTGCCTCGGCCGCCACACTCTCAGTTTCCATGCCATGAAGTTCGCATTTGTGGCTGCTGACCACTTAAAAATGGCTGCCCGCCTTTGAGATTGAGTAGCCACAGAAAAAATGAAGTATCATTTGAGTTTTTGTGTCAGAAAGAGTTAGACCAGGAGAGGTTTTCTGTAAAATACATGTGGAATTTGAGGGTAGTTTGTCATTATTGTGGCTTCAGGTTTTTACATGTTTTTTTCTTGCCTTATTTATGGATAAATTCAAAGTTCATTCTGACATTCCAAATACGGAGAGTCATAATTGTGTATCATGCTCTTTATTAAGCTTGTTTCCTGATGAAACTGAGAGCTTGTTGTTATTGATTTAAATGTGTTCTGATATTCAAAACAGTGAATGAAGATACACTTCAGAATGTTACTTCCTCTTACAGTCCGCATTTCCCTAGAAGGGCATCTCTGAGCCATGCAGGGTACTTGTGGGGGCTGTTGCCAGGCAGAGGAGCCAGTATCCAAGCAGAACCAGGTAGCACAGGCAGTCCCAGGACACTGGAGCCAGACAGCAGGGAGAAGGGCCTGAACTTCAGGCAAATAAGGAAGTGAACTGAGGGGTTGTGGGCACCTTAAATCTACAGTGGGGATGAAACAGAAGGTTGAAAAGTGAGAGGATTCACTTCAAGTTTGGGTTAGGGTGTGGAATGTGCAAAGGAAACTAGACCTAAACGGTCTAAGGATTAAGGCTGTGAGGAATACAAGAAGCATGGAGACTTGCTCTTCTTTGGAGCTTCTGTGCATGTTGGGATGGACTTGTCACCTGGGTAAAGATAGAGGTGGATATCCAGTTCTAGAGTATTTGAAATTCCTCCATTAGACGTGTATTCTTTTCACTCAGCATTCATCCAGCCAAGATTTCTTGAACATCTATTATGTGAGAGGTATTATTCTAGACATTTGGGATACATTGATGATAAAAAGCTAAAACATTCCTGCTTTCATAGAATTTACATTCTAGCAGGGTATGAGATAAAGGAAAATAAACAATAAATATAATCAATAAAAGTGTGCAGTATGCTATAAAATGATAAGTGCTATGGGAAAAACAGTACAGGGTGAAGAGGATTTGGACAGAGCAAGGGTTTGGAGAGTGGTACAGGGCAGGTAGAATTTGCATGAGGATGCCTAGGGAAGGGAGAAGACCTCTTCTTCAAAAGGATTTGAGCAAAGACTTGATCTAGTAAGGGAGTAAGCCAAGGGGATTTCTGGGGTAATATTATTCTAGTTAAAAAAAAAAAAGTCAGGACCCTGGCTAGTGTGGCTCAGTTGGTTGGAGCATCACTCTGTAAACTGAAGGGTTGTGGTGAGGGCACATGCCTGGGTTACAGTTTTGATCCCTGGTCTGGGTGTATATGCAAGGCAGCCAATGGATATTTCTCTCTCACATCTGAGTTTCTCTCTCTCTCTCCTTCCCTCCCCCTCTCTCTAGAGGCAATGAAAAAATGTCCTCAGGCAAGGATGGAAGAAGAAAAAAGAAAAGAAGAAAAATTAGCGAGGGCAAAGACTAAAATGGGAGATGCAGTAAAGAGACCATTTTGGCTGGAGGGGAGTGAGTAGGGAAGTAAGAGGAAAATCAATAAGAAATGAGGCCAGAGATGGGGGAGGGAGAAGTAAATTGTGAAAGGGTTCGTACATAGGACACTTGAGTAAACAGGGACTTTGGCTTTTACTTTGAGGTTAAGCACTGACCAGTATGAACATCTTTTATTAAGTACAAGTGCCCCTATGACAACAACATACCTTGGGTGATTAAAAGCTAATTATAAAAGCATTTGTCAGAAAACATGAGTTGTTGTTCATAGCACAGAACTAGACTATTCAGGGCTTTCTGCTCATTCTATGATGATAAAGAGAGCATAGAAAGGCAACTCTGGGATATCTAAACCCATATTCATCTAGCACACCTGCATTCGTATCTCTGGAATAAATGTGTTGAACTCCTGTTTAATTTCTTTTCATCACTGATTTGCATATGGCAGGATCCTGATGGATGAGATGTTACACGAGTTGTCCTCTTGAGGCTGTTCCCTTCTCTCCTCTTTCTTTCAGGTAGGACAGCCCCAGGAGCACCCTGGGAGGGGAGGGGCATGCGGGAAAACCTGAGGAGGGAACTGTATCCAGGAATGGAGCAGGTCACCACCACTCCTGTCTTCCTCTACTGGAGATGAGCTCTCTCTCCAGAACAGAGGGAGGAGACAAAGACAAATAAAGGCCTTTACACCTGCTGTTTGCTTTCAAGGAGCTGTGTTTGGTAGCTTGTCAGGAAATGATTTCCAATAAGTGTTGGTCCAGGAGGACAGAAAGTCAACTGGGGTTGAGAGATCTGGACACCTGGAGGAGGGTGGCAATTAGATCCCCAAATGTTGTTGGCTAGACAATTTATTCTTGACCCAAGTCTGAAAAAATATTTTTCTTTTGTGTTGAAAGTCTCTTACTTTGCTTATCTAATGTTGTTTTAAGGGCAGAGATGTCAACCACATGTGTGTCTTTAGGAAGTCTTGGGTGATAAAATTAAATACTCCAAGTCAAAGTTAAGGGTTTCAAGCTGAAGCTAAGAGTTTTCCTGGGAAATCACCTTGTTCATCCTTCTGTGATCAGGTAAGTAGGACCGAATCCCTCTTAGTCTGGGGCATGAGAGCTGACTGCGTGTGCTACAGTCATGCATGAAGCTGCCATGGATCACTGGGAAGGCCTTCCTATGTGCAGACAGAACTTCCTTTGGTTATAACCCCCAATAAGCAGTTTCTATTGGAATAAATGTGAAGCGTAGCTTCAACCTTCCTTCAGATGGGCCTGGCTTCCTTATATGGAGTTGAGATAGACAGCAGTCTACACACTGTTATTTGAGATACCTCTGACCCCATGTATTTCCTCTGTGACCTATTACGATGTCCTAAATAACTTTACAAGCAATTCATTTCTTTGCTCGTTGAAGCCTCATTAAGAGAGAGGCTATTAAAATGTAAGTATTTCTGAGGCAGAGAGCTTCAGGTAATGCGTCAAAAAGCCAAAGCTCTGTTATGACTGCTAGTTGAGATTGACAAGATTTTTTAGGGATAAAGGCTTTGGAATTCTGCAAAGCTGGGTTTGGATCTCAGCTCTGCCACTGAAGAACTGTGTGATCTTGACAACTTCTTTAACATCTCTTTATTCTCTTCTGGAAAATTGGGGAAAATAATACCAGCCTTCAGTTTTGCTTGAAGATTTAATGAGAAAATAAGTATAAAAATTTTTATACAATGCTCGAAACATAATGAACGCCAAGAAATGAGTATCTTGGTTAAGGGCTCTAGAATTGAATCTAGACTGACTGGGGACAGGATTATTGAGAGCAGTACAAGAACTCCTAATGAGGAAAAGCTTTCCAATCCCTTTATTCCTCTTCCTTGGCTGGCCCTTCCCAAGACCCTCCTTTGGAAGCTGTATGCAGGACAATTAATGAGCAAAGAAAGAAGTATTCAGGGTTGTATTTCCTCCAAGCTCCTCAACTACTTTTCCTCTGATGATTTTCCTTTTTCCTTTCTCCCTACTTTGTCTCACATGTCTTTACCTACAACCCAGGGTGCAACAAAGAGAGAAACTTGGCTTTCAGAAACAGAATCCCATCATGTGGGCAGTGGGGCAACCAGATGCCAATCTGAGTGCTTCATCAGAGTGGGTGAGACTTGGGCATCATGGCCCTGGCACAGCTCAAAATCCATTGTGCCAAGGCTCATGCTGCGTGATCACGCCGTTTCCTCTTCTGAAGTCTGCTGCATCCACAGATTTAGGAACCAGCTTGATGGAAGGGAGTGGGCACTGGGGAGTTTTGGAGCTCCAATCCATGCCTGCCATCTGTAGCTAGCTTTATATAGTGCAGGGAAAAGGGACAGATCAGGATGGAATGGTTGGCTTTGTTTGACTTCGATGGGAGGGAGGGGGACAGGAAGAATGAGGATGCTAAAATTGCTGGGACTAGGTGATAACATTTCCCCCCCAACTTTTCTCCTTTACTTCTTTGGAACAAAATTAACCTGTGGCTTCTCTGGAGAGGAAAGCAGAGGCAGTCACATCTGGTTATCTGATGGTCACAAGAGCTAGAGATGCCAGTCTGAATTTATAGATTCTGAAACAATAGAAGAGGTTGCTATTATTGCTGGATAATAGGGACAAAGATAAAAGGAAGGATGCTACTGCTAGAAGCCATCAGTTCATCCTCTGTCTCTGTAGGTATGAAATTAATCTGCATAGTGGAGAACAATTGGGTAAAGATCTCTTTTTTTATGTGCTGTAGGAAAAGGGCTATACTCATAGGTATACACTTCAAGGGATGCTTTTCAGTCTTAGGACCACTGAATCTCAAGCTCTACAAATGAAAGTGTTAATTCTCTGCCACACAAGAGATAACTACTTTGAGTTTTTTGGTCAAGATATAACCCGAGAAAAACAGTTGCAGGAACATGCTTGAGATCCAATAGATAGAACTGAGATTACAGCCATCCTTAAAACTCATCTCTGACATCTGCTTTTCTACATGGTTTTCACCACTGAGAGTACTAATTGCTTTCCCCTCTTATTCAGGCCTAGCTGCATGCTTCTGTCATTGTACATGGTACCCTGATGTGTATCTGTTTGTGAGACTGTGAGATCTTTGAGGACAAAGTCCATCTTATTTATCATTGCATTTTCTGTGTCTAGTTCTGTGCCTGAAGGAAAGCAAGCGATGCTCATCCCAAATCTTCCCTTTGAGGCGGGAGGTGGAGGGATCCAGGGCAGAGGCAGCTTCCATCAAATCTTAAGCAGCTCATGCTAATGACATTTCAGTATTTTGGGAACATTCTCCGTTTCAACAGATATGAGTCAGAATTGAAATTGTTGTTGGTAAATAGTCCAGTGATGGCTCCTCTGGGTGATTATTCTAAAATCGGAGGGTTTTCCTGGTCTCCACGATATAGCCCTCACCAGGATCCAGACCTGGATGGGAAAAATTTAATTTAATTTTCAAAGTTTAATTTATTTTCAAAGGTGATGATCAGTTTATTCTTATAAACTTCCAAAGCTACTTTGAGAAGGAGAAGGGCATTGCATTACAACTTTATGAAGGGGTTTCCCACTCTCTGTCATTGTTTCTAAAAAGAATGTTGTTTTTCTTTTTGTAAGTCTGCTTTCTAACATTCCTTTCCTTTCTAGAAAGATTAGTGAATCTTTAAGCTGTGGTGTGTGCCTTCTCTTTTAGCAGGTTTCCAAAGGAGGTAATTACACTAAAAGTGAAGCCCAATATTGACATCGGTGAAGGAATTTAGATTGTAGACTGGTATAGGTAAAACAATTCTCTCCTTTTCCAAACTTGCCCCTTCTGGGACCATCAGTTTCTGTGCCTGGTTGTGAGGAAACTTGTATTTCTACCCAGTAAGAATAAATTACATCAGCCTGCAATGACTGCAGTGACTCCTCTTGGGGCCTTTTGGTATGAACTTGATGCTCAGTCAGTATGGAAAAGAAGGTGGTATGAGAGTGAGGAGAATTTGTTCATAACTTAGTGCCTTCAATGATTCCCCAGGTGATCTTGGCCAAGCCCCTAGATCTAAATGTCCCGTGTCTAAGAAAATGCAAAAGCAAGTGCTATAACCCCCTCACAGCACTACTGGAACATTAAATTAGGCGCTTTCCATAAAACTAGTGACTTCTCAACAAAGGGGAGACAGTGTGCTGTGGTGTACTATGCATGTGTTTTGAATTCAGTTGTTCGGCCATAAATTCCAACCCCAGCTCTCCCCTACTTAGTAGCTTGGGAAGCCAGTGACTTTCCTTATACTTCATTTTCTTTGGCTATAAAATGGGGATAATAATACATATCTCTAAGAATTGATGCGAGGATTAATTGTGGCAGCACATGCCCTCAACAACTGTTTATTTTCAGTACCATCCTATTTGCATCTGTCACTTTAAGTTGAATTCCTGTTTGGTGAAGAATAGCCACTGTTTCAGTTTTGCAGAATAATTTATCAAAAATCTGCAGGGCATTCAAATGAGTTCTTTTTGCATTCTTTTAGAAATCACATTTTCTTGGACTTATTATTCTTCCATAAGTCTAAACTCATAAACCTTTATGAATCACAGGGATCTCAAACTCATTTGCTTATAGAGGCCAGGAAGTAGTATAAATGTGTGAATTAGCTTATTTGTAAGACATTATGGAATGGTGGGGCCTACAGTAAACAAGAGTGTATCTCTATATAAAAGCTTTCAAAGCCAAATTTAAAAAAACTAGTAAAATATTTTGTAAGACAAGTAGCTTGATTTGGCTCAAAGGATTCTAGTTTGACACTCATGTTTTACTGTTCTTAGTCATTTGGGTTAACCCTATTGGTAAAGAGGACATGGAGTGATGGGTTCCCCTGTATGCTGCTGGTGGACATGCTCCTTGGCACAACCATTGTACAAAATGGTCTGACATTATTCTTGAACATTAAAATTCACTTTCTCTATTACCTTGCAATAAACACTGCTATGTGAACACTCAAAAGACTCTTCTGTACACGCGTAGCAGGATAGATACATAAGGATATTCATAGCAGCACTGTTCAGTAGCAAAAACGTAAACAACTCAATTACCCATTGAGGGAGAAGCAGGTGAGTAAACTCTCATCTAGTCGCTCATATAACGGAATATTACATACAGGTAAAAAGAGTAAACCCCAGCTCCGTGCAACAAGATTCATGAAACTTAGTAATATACTATTAAGTTAAAGAAGTAAGGTACATATATTTTCTGTTGCATGATGCCCACTTCATAAAGTTTTAAAAAGTAAAATGAAAATATGCTTTTTAGAAACGAATATAAAGGAAAGCCCACATTTTCTTTAACATGTTGTTATGGGGTATGGGGTGGGGGAGTAGGTGGAATAGGGGAAGACCACAGCATTGATAGTTATGAGTTTTTGTCAAGGTGCTAATTTTTGTGTTGTCTGTGGGTACGTGGCTGCTTATTATATTATTCAAAGATAAGAAAAGACAAAATATTCTTCATACCCTTTAGAATGTTGTCAGAAACAAATGGGAACTTTAATGTAAAGGTGCTTGTAAACTCTAGCATGCAACGTAAATGTAAGGGGTCTTATTATAAAGAAGTGTGGACATTGATAGCTTATTGCTAAATTCCTAGGGTATTGTGGGCTATGCATTTGGTGGATGGCACTGCATCTTTGGGCAGCTCCTTTGCAGTGCCAGACTGATGTTTTCCAGCTTCTTGCTATTCTCTGCTCTCACTCTCCTTGTTAGTGAGCATGGTCTCAGGGGACAGGCACATATACATGACCAGCAAAAAAAAAAAGATCAAATTATAAAAGTAAACCTCATACACAATTGCTCAGGTCCCTTCCTGCTTCATACACACATACACACATTTATACCATAATGTCATGTGCCCCAAACCAGCTAGAAATGACTTCTCGATTGTCTGTTGATTTGGGCTATTGATGGCACTGTATTCCTCTGATAAAGCAAGTGGTGATCATTTTCAGAGTAATTAACAATTGATTCTGCTTCCCTGTTTTTTCTAGGTTGTAATTAAATATTCACACAAATAGTTATATATAAAATTACTAAAGGAAAGGGGCCTACCTTAGGTGAGAGAGAAGCACTTGTTAACTACCTGTCTACTATGAGCGATCTATCAGACATCTATCATGTGCCAGGCACTGTACTTGGGGCTGGGCATATGGACAAGAATATTCCCAGCCTCTGACCTAGGGGGAGCTCACAGGCAGGTTGGCAAAGGGATAATTTACAGGTAGTGCAACTTCCTGGCTAAGGGGTCTCTTCAGTGTCCTGCCAGAAAACTGACAGGAAACCTCATTCAGCCTGAAGGTGAAGAACGGCATCCTAGGGGAAGTGATAGCCGACTTTTGAGGGATTGAAGGTAGAAAGGTGAAGTGGATGGATGGGCAGTGTTTAGTATGTTCAGCACCTCAGAGAGAAGAGGAGAGAGACAGAGTCTGGCCACTGGGGCCTGTGGAAGCTTCTGATGGATGGAATGTAGAGTGTATGTTTTTGGGGTAGGAAGGGATGAAGCTGGTGAGGGAGGCAGGAGCTGGTTAACAAATGGCTTAATTACATGGCCTTTGGATTTTATCCTCAAGTTAATGGGGAGTCATTTAAGGATTTAACCAGGAGAATGGCATAGCAGATTTAAGTTTTAGAAAATTGTGTTTTAGGAGAAGTTGCCAGAGGCAGTGAAATCAGTTAGAAGATGGTTTCTTTTTTCATTCTCTCCAAAATATTGTCTCTCCTTTTGGTCAAGCAAGGGAATTCACAAAAGATTCTACAGGAAGTCATCTTTCTTTTTCTTGCTTAAAATGTCAAGTAAGAGGCTGCCTGAATAGGTGGGAGTCCAACAATGGAGCTGAATTTCAAGTCTTTCTATTGCTTTATAATCTTGGACAAGTTCTATTTCTGCAGATCTCAGTTTCCCCTTCATTAAATAAGGAAAGGCATTTGCAAAGTGTCCCCCCCAACCCCCAATATTTCTAGTACTCACCTGGCAGTGTACATAGTTATTACATTATTATCGACTCTATTCCCTATGCTGTACTTTATATCCCTGTGACTATTTTGTAACTACCAATTTGTGCTGCTTAATGCCTTCACAAGTATATAATTGTCTAACCACACCTGAAACTAATACAGAATAATATTGAATGTAAGCTGTAAGTGAAAAACAAAATTTATATTAAAACTGGAAAAGTAAATAAATTCTTATTTTAAACAGTGGAAAAAGGAGATGCATTTGCAATGCTGTTTCTGTGATGTTGTAATGTTCTGGGATGAATAAGACAGTGGTTATTCCTGAAGTTCTCTGAGTTTGTTAGAGAAAGGACTCCCCCACATGCCATATATTATTCATATTTTTGGAGAAAAATTCAACATTGTATGAAGGGAGGGAAGGCTCCTGAGTGCTCTCTAGCTCCCCAAGCCCAGTCACGAAGTTGATGTTGTCTTCCTGCCTCTCCTGTCAGTCTCTTCTCCTGGCTCTGAGAACCGTGATCCCCAGTGCTTTGGGAAGTCGTGTCTCTTCTTTTTAATGAGACTAATGGTTAATTAATGAATCTTTGGCTTTACTAAGTAAAACAAATTTGGGAAGAGATTATTCTGCTTCACGAGTCCCCGGAACATTGATCAGGGGACAGGAGCTTGAGTTGGCTCTTTAGGTCACCTTCTGATGTTTGAAAACAGTCCTTCACTGTGATCTTTTGTCCAAATGCCTGATTTTTTTGAGATTGGCCTCATTTAAGGTGGCTTGGTATCCACAAGTTTTCCTGGTCAGAGGGGACTTTCTGGTCATAAGCAAGCCCACCAGCTGCAATGGTAGCCATGGAAATCAGATACCTCAGGGTGCTTCTCCAAATTATATTGGGTGACACAAACTCTCATCTCTCTGGGTTAGCTTAGACAAAGTTTCCATGAAAGCAGGAGACTAGACAGAATGACTGCAGATTATCCTGGGAGCCTCAGGATTCTCTTATTGAATTTTTAGGAGCTCAAATAATGGGATGACTGGTACAGAAGACAGTTTTCCTAGAAAACACATCTTGCATTTATGGAGCAATAACCATATGACAGGCACGATTCTAAGCTACTCGTATTAACTCATTCAGTCCTCACAATAACCCTATTATGATCTGCACTTTACAAATTGGGACATTAAGGTACAAAAAAGATAAATGACTTGTCCAAGGTGACTTAGTCAGGACATGGCAGAGTTGGGGCAGAAACTTAATTTTCACTTTGCATGCTTTACCAAGGTGTGATATGGCCTCCTGTGCAGTCATAGACCCCAGACCTTGAAATGACCTCATGTGATCATTTGGTTCACTCCCTGTCTCCAGGCAATTAAGGTTTAATCATGTGTTTTCCTTCACCTTTCTTTTTTACTTACAAAGCAATGAAGACCCAAGGGGTTAAGTAACTTGTTGGAGCATGGAGGCATTCAGTGCTTGGAGAAAAGGGATCCCGTCTGTCTGTGGTCAGAGGGGCATCACTCCCTGCTGGCTCGCTCCCTTCAACGCAGGCCACACGAAAGATGCCTGGCAGTTCTCTGCTCAGTAGTCCTGCTTTTCTACCCATCTAGGATTCTACTTCATTTCCTCTGATTTTCAAAGCTGATCACTCAGGCCAGTTTGGAGTGTATATTTTATTAAAAAAAATACTTAAAGACCTACATCTCCCTTTTTTTATGGCTAATTGGCTTTGACTAAGGCACACGAGACAGCATTTCCAAGATTAACTCTGGCTCAGACTTGGCCTTTGTGAGGCAGCATGCCGGGGTCAGGAGGGGCCTGCTTGGAGAGGGGCCTGTCTATCAAGGAGGGAGAGAACCTGAGTTATAAAATAATGTTTTGGTCAAATTTTTACCACCCCCTCCCCTTTGTGCTGCAAATCAGAGACAATCGCTGACAAGTTCAGAGACATTCAGGATTCAGATGTAGTTATTTTTATTTCTATTAGTTCAAGGCAGCTAAGGAACACCCCTTCTATCTAAGACAAAAGCAAGCCTGCCTCTGCCCTCCATTTCTTCCCAACTTCAACACACACACACACACACACACACACACACAGTGCTCATCCTGATTTTATTGCTCATTCCTCTTTGATGGGATGAGGTAGATTTGAAATGGCTGGCAAGGCCATTTTCCAATGTTCTGTGCCCAGCAGTTTTGCATCATTTGCTTCTTCCAGGTGCTGCTCCCCTGTCAAAGCCAGCCCAGTAACTGATTATGCCGGGAGGCTGCAGGTCCAGGTGGTGGGACACTGAGGCCCTTGGCTCTCTCTCCTCCCTCCTGTGGTCTGCCTTTGGTCATACTCATCATCACAAGAGAAGAGCAGCAGAGACTCAGACTGTTAATTGTGTTTCACCCCTGGGGATATCTATATTGTGTGAAGCTGAATGGAATTCATGACGAAGAGCTTCAAGTACAGAAAAATTCTGATATAAGGGCACAGATACTCCCTTTGACTCATCCCCACACCTAATTCATTAGCAAGTTCCATCAGTTCTAGCTCCAGGATCGCTCTTAAATCCATCCACTGTTTTCTAGCTCCCCTGCTCCCACCTAATCTAAGGCACCAACATCTCCCACTTGGATGACTGCAATAGTCTTTCATTTGATCTCCCTGCCACTATTCTGGGACCCCTTAACTCATTCTCTACACTACAGCAAAATGATCTTTTCCTAAAGCAACTCAAGTCACTGCTTAACGAGAGTCACTTGGTCTTAGCATAAAACCTATCTCCTTAGTGTGATGCACAAAGCCCTGTGTGATTCTGGCCTGCCCTAGCTTCTTTCCTCACATATCATCCCATGCGCTTCTTCCATTACCCACCAGCCATGGTGACTACCTCTTATGTCCTCGAACAGGTCAACCTCACTCTTGCTTCAGAGTCTCTTCTCTCCTCCTAGCACTCTCTTCCTCTGCTCATTACATCTCATCCTTCAGGTGCAATGTCACCTCAAAGTAGAGATCTTCCCTGACCTGATTGTATCTAAGGTGTCCCCTTCTCTGGCTTTTCTCCATCAGATCATCCTGTGTGTGCCCTTTATAACACTCATCATCACCTCAAGTGATCTTGTTTAACTCTTGGTTTATCTATAGTTACCAGGCTCTTTAATTATTTTCTGTATATAGAATAATCTTGAGAAAGGCAGGGTCAAGTTTTATTTGGTTCACTGCGAAATTCCTTAGGCCTGGAGCTTAGTGGGCATTCATTAAATATTTGTTGAGTGGATAAATAAATCACTTTGACTCTGAACAAGTAGAAGTTCTCAAATTCTGGTGCATCTATTAAATTTTGGGTCATTTATTGTTTCAACCAAAAGGTGGCAAGTAGTTTATGGAGACTTATTTTTGTATAAAGTTCTATAGAGCGTGGATTTGTACTGACTCTAGTGTCTGCTGGGTATTTCTGTCACTTCCCCTTAGGCACTTCTCTGCCTCCTTCACCTGTGGCCTTGACTTCTTGCTTGATAACACTCTTGATAACAGAAAGCAAGAATTTATTTCTGACTCCAGCAATGAGTACAATTAATGTGTTCTTCTTTCAGTTCAGAACCTCAAATTTAAATCCTCTCCTGTTCAACACTATCAGGAAGTTTGCATTCAGGATCTGAGCTGAAAGAAATCCCTGGATTCACAGAGTCAGTTATTCTTTGTGTCTTGAAGCCTCCAAGCTGAATGGAGCATCCCTGTGCAGTGCTGAGTCTGGGTTTGCATGGGGCCACAGCCTGATGGTGTCATAGTCCAGGGATGGGAGAGCTTTCATTGGCTCTCTGTTGCCATTGTCCATGAACATCAAATGAATTTTTCCCCCTGTCACCACCTGTCCTTAGGTTGTCTGCCTTTTATAGTCTTTTAGCGCTCATAGCTGGTTCAGATACAAAAGTATCTGGGTCATAAATTCTATAAGATTCAGGGTATTTGTTAGAATATAATAGAACATTCCAACAAGATGTGATCCAAAGATTTAGTTCAATCTCTTACTTTCAGTTGTGTTATATTTTAATCTGGAATCAGACTGCCTGGGTTTAAATACTTGATGTGGTACTTTGGGAAAACTACTTATCCTTTCTGAACCTTAGTTTCCTCATCTGTAAAATGGGTATGATAATACTAATTATCTTCTAAAGTTATTGTGAAGATTAAATAAAATGCTATGTCTGGCTCAGAGCAAGCTCTTAACATACATAGCTATTATTGTATGGCTATACAAGAGAAAACAGGCTGAAAAATCACCAAAAGTCATTCTGTTAATTGGAGGCATGACTATTAGGATATAAACTCCATTAGAGCAATAATAGTCTGTCTTTATAAATTCTTCTCCTCAGTATCCACATCTGAAAAATGGGTATAAAAACACTACCTACCTTAGTAGATTGTTCTAATATTTAAAGTACCCAATAAATATGAAGTACTTATGATAGTACTTAGCACAAAGTAATCACTCAAATATTATTATTGACATTATTAAGTTATACACATTTTATTATTTTTTATTTTAATTAAGTTTTTCAAAACTTAGCACAGGGTTTAGAACCTTGTAGACTCTCAAGAAATGTGTAATGAATGAGTAAATAAACCAGAAGGAGAAGTCAAGAATCCTGACTTCCTGTTCCATGGTCTTTCCTCCAGATCACATGGCCTCAGACATTCCAAAAATGGTACTACTCCATGGTTAAGTTTGCTTAACTCACGTTTGAAATATTAGCCATCCTGGGCCTCCCAGGCATTTACATTCTCCTATACTCTAGCTCAAAATCAAATCTTTGCCTTTGGATATACTGCTGTCAGCTTCTGGTGGAAAACAAAATTGGTGGCCATCTCCCTTCCCAACTGCCTGCTACTCTCTGTCTTCTAGGAAACTTGCTCTCATTCTCCCTTATGCATTTGGTCAGAGGCTCTTGGTTGATTCTTGTCCAGTATTGTTAAGACTCTTATTTTCTTTTTGTCTTTTTTTGTTTGTTTGTTTTGCCTCCCTCTGGCTCATCCTGTACCAGTGTGCTATGGGCTCCATCTCCCCTGTAGGTCTTGCTAAAGGGAGGACTATTGCCTAGGCTATTCTGCCTAGCTCTGACCCAGCTCCAATATTCTCAGACACTCACCTGGACCCTTGTTGTCTTCTGTGTGTCTTTGTTACTCTAATCACTTACCCATTAACTTCATAATTTCACCCCCAGCATCACTCAGTTCCCTGATCCAGCCCCTTTCCCCCAAACCTAAGTGTCACTTACCTACAAAAGTCACAATATGCCATGTGCACAGAAAAAAGGTAATCTTCCTGTGGCTCTGGGAAGGTCAGAGATTTTCACTTAAAATATGTAAATCACTTAAAATTCCCTAATTCAAAGTCAGTTTGGGTAGAAGGAGAATTTTCTTATTTGGTGCTTTCAGTCTTTATCTTCTACTCTTGCTATTCAAAGAGTGGTCCGAGGACCAGCAACAGTGATGTCATCTGGGAGCTTGATAGGATCACAGACTCTCAGGCCTACTCTGGACCTACTGAATCAGATCTGCATTCTAACAAGACCATATGCGTGTTAAAGTTTGTCAAGTGCTGCTCCATCCTGTCTCTCAATCTCCAATGTGAATGAGATCCCCAGGGTTCTTGTTAAAATGCAGATGACTGGGTTCTGTACCCAGAGAGGTGACTCAATAGGTCAGAGATGGCACCCAGAAACTGGCCTTTTATCATGTACTCTTAAGGTGCTCTGATCCAGCTGAGGGCTGCACTTTGAAAAACACTGCTTCCATCCAAAAGCATCCTGTCTCCTGCCCAGGGTTTAGGCTTGGTGCAAGCAAAAAGTTAGGCATTTGTTTTGTTTATCCTTTTTGTTTTCCTCTCTGAGACTATGAAAGGGGACCTAAAGGTGGCCATTTTAGTAATCAAGCTATTAGTTGAGTATATTCATCTTGTACATCTTAATTAATGAGCCAAACTACTGGGGCTTTCCTGAAATCGTCATAAACACCTATTTTTGTATGGATCCAATATTCTGCTAGGTTCTCTGCTAGGTTCTCTTGTCTTCTGGAAGAGAGATAATATAAAATAATCAGTCTAACTCCTCAACTTTTTCTGTTGAAAGCCTACTCCAAAATTTAAGTTTGTGAAGGAGTTTCTACTTCCAGATTCCTGGGTGTGGCAGACAGACTCGGAGTACCCCCCAGAGAGTGCGAGACCAGCAACTCCTTCTAAACCAACTGAATACAGCAAAAGTGATAGAATGCCCCCTTTTGTAATGACAAAGCACATCATGTGATTGCATTCTATTATATAAGATCAGAAGATCCATGTGTCGAGGAACTGTGGGGGGCCTTTGGGAACTGTGACCCATAGCCAACATAAAACAGCTACAAGGAACAGAGTGCTGCCAAAACCACATGAGCAAGAAAGAAGATTCTTCATCAAATGAGAGTCCAGCCCTAGCTGACACTTTAATCACAGTCACCTGAGACCCTAAGCATAGGACTCAGCTGAGTCATGCTCAGACTCCTGACCTGCTCAAACTGGGAGACAATAAATGTGTGTTTTTTAGCCCTATACAATTGTGGTAATTGGTTATACAACCATAGGTAATTAATAAATGTTAATGGCCACTAAGCTGGCCAACAAGGAGACAGCTCCATCAGCTCGGTTAGCAGAAAGGGGCAACTGGTAGGAGTGAGAAGGCCAGAACTACTGTAAACTGTACCTGATTTGTTTTGTCCATAGTAGTTTTCATGAAATGACTGAGATTGGATGGTCCATATGGAGGTAACAGTTCCCTTAACTTCCTCAATGACTGTTTTTAATCCATCCTTCCACATACCCTCAGTTTTCCCACTGCTACTAGTAATCAAACCTGATGTTTCCACTTGAGTTAATAGAACCAAGGTGACAGGTGATGTATGACAATATTTAATTAATAACCACAACCTGTTTAGAGACAAGGATAAAACTGCTATATAAGTGAAAAGTGGCTTTTTTCTCAACTATTTTCTTCATGTAACACACATCATTTCTCTAAACCTGTCAGATGTGTTAGCATTCTTCTGAAATCTGCTGATTCAGACTTTCTTGAAAACCAAAGAAAGGAAGATACACAGGGATGTAAACATGTTTCCTATTTGCCACATAAATAGAGTTTAGAGCAAAGAGGTAATCTTTCTTAACCCTGTGAAGACCCCACAGAATGCAATCCCCCCCTGGCTGGGAATGCCAGACCCTTGTACTAGTGTATGTGTAAGAGAAAAATCTTGATCAATAATTCATTCTGAAATGCTTCCTCTTTCTTGGTACTCCCCTTGCACATCCTTTCAAGGAAACTCCAGTCACCATGGTATGTATATTTAATTGGTTTCAAGACAAGACTTGTTCACCTTGAAAGCAAGTGACTTTCATAAGTGAAGGTCAGAGGATAGGGAACGAAATGGAGTCTGTCTTTAGCTCTGCCTACATTTGCCTGAATGAAAGGGTGGATGCTGCATACAGTCCCCCTCTGGTAGGACTGTGGAGCTGTGATCTAGCTTGACAAAAAATAAGCTTGGAGTCTTCTTTTCAAGTTGGAACAGTTAAATGGTGCATAATGACTGGCAAGAGGCAGAAACACACTTGTTCCTCTCCAGTATTTTTTCTGTAGTTGAGGAAGAAGACGGTCTGAGTGGGTCCTAATCTCCTCCCCACAATTCCCTAGAATGTTCTGCAATGAAGACTGGAAACAACTTAAAATTCAAGCTTTCCATAAATAGTTTTGCAGCTCCCATAGTTACCTTAGAACTTCAGGGTGGCATTTTACATTATGAGTTACATTTTAATGACACAAAGAGGGAAATCAGTTGGTAGATTTTGGGAAGGAGAAGTTGGAAAGAGTGAGCAACTGACACAGCCATTCTCACCTGCCTGAGAAATGTTTTCCAGTTCCAATATGACCCCCTTCCAGCCTAAACTCTGACTGTTCCCCATCCCAGGAGCAAAGCAACTCCTTACTGTGACAGTATCCACAACTGCAAATACACTCAGAAACCCCATTCCTCACTTTCAGACTCAGAATTTCAATTGCAACATAACAAATATAAGGGTGGTAAAAAAGCAGCCACCCTTCACAGGCCTCAGGCAAATTTCTGCCTGTATCACTGTGGGAGTCCTTCAAGGTCTTGGTCACATCCACAGCCCCAGGCTCAACAAGGTTTTGTGAAGTTGTGTGTGGGATGAGAGAGAAGGAGAAAAAAGGGAGAAATTCTCACAGTATTAGAATGTCCTATGCAAATTGGGGTCTGTCAATATAGTAGCTCATTTTTTTTCATAAAACGACCTACTTCAAATAAGAAGGAATAATAAGATATCATTGAATATACCTTTCCATTCCACAGATGAGAATATCGAGTCTCATTTCCCTACTGTTACATTTTCCCCTCTGTAACTTAAGAATTTGCACCATGAGAAATTTTGCAAGTTTTTCAAAGAGTAATCAACAAATAGGCATTTCTTGAGCATGAATTGCTTATTCTAAATTGTCTGAGTTGTTTTATAAAAGAGCAACATGTGGTATGGTACACTCCTTGGAACTCAGTTTTTACTCTGAAGGATCTGGGAGTGTTGGGGTAACCAGACTTAAACAAGGTAAGTGAGGATGGTATCAGACAGAATGGACTGGAGACTGGGAAGATGCTCTATTTTCTCACTCTAGTTATTTTTGAGGTTCAGGAAGGAAAGAGTAAGACAGATGGCACAGTTTGTGGGTTATTCCCAGAGCCAGTTCTTATAGTTGAGCAACAGACTTACTGGGGTCATTCCTTTTCTTTATTCTTTCTCCACATTTTGTCATTGCCACATTTGTTCTCTGCTTCCAAACACCCTTTGGCCATTAGTTACCAGCAAGTTTAGGCAAATCACTTCCACTGCCTGAGCAGTTTCTTTTCTTTTTTTTTCCCTTCCTTCCTTTCTCTCTCTCTTTCTTCCTTTTCCAGTATACAATTCTATAATACATCTTCGGTATGTTGTATTATATGTTCACCACCTCAAATCAAGTCTCCTTCCATCACCGTTTATGCCCTCTATACACTCTTCTACCTGCCCCCAACTCCCTTTCCCTCTGGTAATCACCATGCTGTTGTCTGTGGGCAGTTTTTCTTATCTGTAAAAAGGAAGAGATTAACTGATCTTCCAACTCCAACAGGGTGCAAGTCTCAAAAAGCAGAATCAGGTCAAGAGAAAGGTGAACAAGCAGAATGATGCTAGAAAGTGCCGTTTTACAACAGAATGACACCCCTGTCCCTCTCCATGTCCCTTTCCCTCCTGCCCTCTTCCTCCCTCCTCTCCCTGCCTGGGTGGTGTTTAAGGCTTGGTTGGGCTTTGCAAGGTGGGGAGAGGTGTGGCTGAAACTAGGGTTATAGAGAACTCAAGATTAAGAGTCACAAAGTCTCCATCTGAATTTGTCACTAATAAGCTATGTGACCCTGGGCAAGTCACTTATGCCTCCCTCTGAACTTTGTTCCTTACAGAATGTAGATGTCCCTGACACCTCCAGCTTTCAGAGGTTCTTCAGCCTTCCCCTTTCACTCAGAATCGGCAGCAGCCCATTTTCCACCTAACTGAAAAGTCAAGCCTTCTATCAGGTTTCCCTCTCCACATTTTTGGAGGGCGGATTATCGGAGGAATATTTATGTATTCCTTGAATCCATTCTGGTTGACCCTCATCATCTCTATAACTATTTTGCTCTGGATCTCTGCTGTGTTGATCCTTCTTGCCATCTTGTAACTATTTGTTTCCCTAGACTGCTCTCTCTCAGGCTGACATGTTGAACAAAACTGAGGTTTGAAGGTAACAGAAGGAAATTATAGCTGAGAATAGAAAATTTAAAACCAGATGCTAAGCAACTTGTCTTCTATTGCTTACAGCACAGGTCTCTCTCTCCCTCTCTGCCCCCGCCCCCCACCCCATCATGTTACAAGGGCCAGGTACCTGCCTCCCACTTGACTGTCTTTGTCCATATTGTACACTGAGGTCCAGGCCTCTCAAACTTCTCTGCAGTTTCAAGGGGAAACAAACAAGTTTTCTATGTCCCTATCATAACCTCACACCTGCCCCTAGAAATTACTGTTGTAGTAATTTCCAGAAATACAAATATACCCACAATGAAGGCAGAGCTTGACATTATTTTGTGGAATAGATTACATTTTTCTGTCCCAAGAATCTGCCTTGGCTTTTTCTGTACATAACCAAAAGTTTAATAAAGTATCTGCTTCCTGTCAACAAAGAGCTCTTGGCCCCCAAATATGAATATGCACATATCTAATTTTTATTTAATATTGGATTTCTTACAGTGTTGAAATATTAATTCTCTCCCCTTCTGGCCATCAATGATTCAAAAATATTAGGGTCCTTTCACAGAACACCCCTTCAGTTCATGGCTATGCATCATCCTCAAATGATCTTTGCAGATCTAACAGCTTATAAACTCTTGAGTTCTGTGAAGTTCTCTGCTTGAAAGAGTGTCTCCTTTTGTCTATTTTTGGTGAGGTTCTTTTCCTAGGGTGTCTAGGGAAGTACAGCATATGCTTGAGTCACTACTGACCCATATGCTCAAGGTTAGCGTGAATGACATGCACATGTCCAGGTCGCCACTGGTGACCACCCATTCATGGACATGGTGGTGGTGCGGTCACATAGAGGCCTTGGGTACTCTCTTCCCCATCACTTGCCTGCTCTCATTTTCTTTACATCTTTACCTATTCTGGGAGCAGTCAATTTTAGCCTTTATTTGCAGCCCCAGCAGGGAGCCCATTTCCATTGAAGAGAAGACTCCGTTAATAAATCTAGCTCATTTGTGCAGCAGTAGTGCCGCCATTGATTAGACAGGGCTGATTGGAGCTGAGAATTTCCTTAGGAAGAAAATTAAGAGAACAGATTAAAGGCAAATGATGGGCAGCTTTGCTTTCCTGTCTCCTTGTATTTTGCCTCACCTATGCTGAGGCAAGGTTAGAAACATTCTGTAAGATGAATTAACTCCTTTAGGTCACTGTGTGCTACCCTATCAGGCAGAGGATCGCAGAATCTTAAAGCTGAAATGGACCTTGATGGCCATTTGCCGCAGTCCTTTATTTTACAGATAAGAAAATATAGTCAGAGAGGGAAAAATGACATGACTGAGGTCATGCAGGTCTTCTGTGTGTTCTTCCTCCAGGCTATAACAATTCACCGTCCATGATGCAGAAAAATCTAAAGTAAAATCAGACTGGGTCTAAGGGAAAAATAGAAAAATGGCAGCTCTTTGGCATGGGACACTGGCCTCACCTGTCTGGGCGGTTGCACTGGAGAACAGATGGAGAAAAGGAGGTGAGCGGCTTTTGGTAAGGGGGGATGTTGCCGAATTGTGGGGGACACTCCAACCTGGTTCCACCCTCACTGTCTTTCTGGAACTCTCCCCTTGGACCCTTTATTTTGCCATACTCATGGTCTTCCTTCACTGATGCACGTGTTTATTCTTTTAGAACACATTATGGTGCGGGGGTCCGGCCCCCGCATTTCTCCGGTTTCCCCGAAGGAGGACAGTAAGGTGAACGAGACGACTCCAGACCTCTCTGGGGGTCAGCCAGCCTTGAGGGCCAGACTGACTCCCTCCAAAAGGTTTTCTTTATTTTTAAAGGGTTTTCTTTTTACAAGCAGTAGAAAAAACAGATGAATACTTGCAAATTATTAATGGCAGGAAAAGGCTGACTTACAAAACTAGTTATAGAGTACCTTAATTTTTCCTGGGCTTAAACAAATGGCTGGTATGATAAGGAGGTTTGCTAAGCTATCTATTAGCCAGGAAACAGTATTAAACTACAAACTCTTAGGTCCTAGTTAATGGCTAAACATATAGTTTTAAAGTCTCAGATCTCTCTGAGTTAAAGATGTATACAGAGGTTGCTCTTTGTCCTTTTGAGACTTAAAGAAAACGTCACGTAGGCAAAGGCATTCTTAACCATTAACTACATTCGTCAGGGCTTAGATGTTTGGCTACCTGTCAGGCCACAGGAAGGTTTTATTTACATTTTTCTGAGATGTGAATCTATTGTTTTGTTTAACCTTTTACTAAAATCTACTATTTTCAGCTAAAAGCTTTCTAACTTTCCTATTTATCTGGTCCTGGTAATAAAATATTCCTGCTCAGTAGTAAATTTCTAGCTTTTGGAAAGACTGTATAAGACATTTCTTAGTAAATGGCTTCTCTAGCAATTAGCAGTTGCTTCTGCTTTTAGTGTCCAGGTTGCTGGTTTGCTAAATGGCTTAATTCCTCTCCTTAACCCTTTTAGGTGGGGGAGTAGGCTAGCAGTTAGAAGCCTGTGTTTTCAGATGTCAATGAGTATTGCCACATCTACATCATGCAAGCCATAAGCTAGATTTGGGGTGAACTGCCCCTGGTCGCCTGCTGCCGTGCAGCGGCGTCCCGCCCATATCCGACTGTGCTGAGAAATGGGTGTCGGTTAGTTCTCCACAAATCAGCGTTTATGGATCTGGTGTAGGCTGGCCTGCAACATTATGGAAGCACATTTTACTTTTCAAAGCATTTTGTAGGCACTTGAGAGGCTCAAGAAGCTTCTGGAGTTGCTCTGTGCTGTCATTGTTTATATCAGATCCAACTATAAAGTAATGAGATAAGTAAAAATTAAATGCTTGATGTCTAGTCACATTTCCTTGTAAACATTTAGACTTGGTATTCCCTGAGCCTAACAGGGTTCGGCTCTTTTTGGTACTCAAGGAACATTTGTTGACTGACTGACTGAATAGGTGAAAGGTGTAGGTATGAGATTGGCCATTTACAGTTGTGTCCTTGGGAGCTCTACAATGATATTATTTCTGCTTCCATTAAAATGGACTTTTAAGTTTCATTATAGGAACTGCCTTTAGATTTAATTAACTTATCACCCCACATCTTTTACTTAAAAAAAAAGCAAAAACAGACAAATAAAAAACTTTAAAAACTTGACATTTAGACTTTATGGCCTAGAGAATGAACACTTTTACATGTATTATCTCTTGATATTCATAAAAATTCTATGAAGAAATTTTTATTCCTATTTTACAGATGAGGAAACAAACCTGAGAACAGTTATGGACTGACCTAAAGTCACAGGACCTGTAAGTATCTGAGCAGAAAATCCACCAAGATCTTCTGACACAGAATCTTGAGCCCTTTTTATTACATCACTCTGCCTCCTCATACCCAAAATTTGTGTCCCAGGCTTGTTTTCCAACTTTATCCTCCAGAGCTATGAAAGACATTTGGCTGTTATCAAAGTTCAAATCATTCATTCCACACTCAGAAAATGGAGATTTGCTACTGTCAAAGTTACACTGGAATTGTTGGAGCCTCTAATATTCTCTGGGATGAGTTAGTTCTAAAAAAAGAGTAATTAAATAATGACAGCTCTATTGTTAAAAAAATGTAACTTCCCAACCATGTGTGTTGATTTTCCATGGTTATGAATATGTAAGAGGCTGTGTGTGAGGATATGCGTATGTGCGTCTTCTCTTTGATCAGTTTGGGACCTCTCAGACAGAGAGGGTAGGAACCTTGATAATGCACCATATTTCAGGTCTTTATTTTCTATTAATCCATTTAATCTCACATCACTGCAACTGAGTTAATAGAGACTCAGGGAGGCTATAAGGAAAGCCAGCCTTCCCGCTGACTCTCGCTCTTTGGTTCTTTCCTCTATTGTGGACCTCATGAATAAAAATTCAGTCTTTATTTCCACTGGAGGGCCAGTGGAAAAGAGAAGAAAGGAGGAAAAGTTAAGTGCATCTTCTTGCTTGCATTGGATGTGTGCAGTGTCCCCAGTTTGGCCAGGATGCCTGAAGTCTATTTGCCTTCTGCTAATTATGCGAGGGCTGGCATAGAGCCTGTGTGCATGTGTGGGAGAGGAGTGAGAGGGAACAAGTTACCCTGATTCTGTTTATATTGGATAAAAGCTTCAAAACTGGAGAGTAATCTGTGTCTCAGCTCTATTTACTTTGCAAATAGAATAAAAGCCTTACTGCTTGTACATAAGAAAGATGGGAACTGGGTGGGGGCAGGGTATGGGGAAGTAGAGGGTACAGAAGGATTTTGGTGTGGTATAGGCAAAAAAGTGTTGGTCCATGAGCCTTGAATTTTAGCTTTGCTTTTCTCACTATGTATGTGTGACCTTGTGCAAACCACTTTCCCTCTCTGGGCTACAGTTTCACTGTCTGTAAAATTCTGGACTAGGACCAGGGTTCCCATATTGGCAGCCAGCTGGTAGAATTTGGCCTAAGGACATTTTTAAGCAATTAAAAAAAAAAAACAAAACCAAAAAAACCCCAAAAACCCAAAAACAATGCTGGGTTGCTCTCACACACCACAACTCATAGGATTCCTTGCACCTTGCTGTGTTTATACTTTGATGTTATTTTGCCCATGGAATCTAGGAGTTTGTGAGATACAGGCAATTTGACTAGTTACTTTAGAAGGATCCTAACCTCATTCGATTTGATTGATATAGTAAGCTTGTTTATAGTAGAATTTTGGTGAACATAAATGTCAGAATTACCAATGTCCTGCTAAGTGGCAGGGCCCCAGAACCAGTCTGTCTGAGCTGGAGTCTGTGCTCTGCCACTTGTTCGCATATTACGCATCTGCCCGGTTGCCTCAATTTGTTCATCGGCATAACGGGCATACTCCTGTGAGGATTAAGTGAATCCACTTCTCCAAAGAGCTTAGAATACTGCCAGGCACATACATCTTAAAGGGTCAGAGTAGTTAGCTATGATTATTATTAGGCTTTTTAAATGAAATATTTATACCATCTTATCTTCAGTAGCAAATAATCTTAAAATGTTAAATTTGCAGGATAAGACTGAGTGTCTGATATCATGAAATGTGGATATATTGAAACCCAAGGGCCAGACAGAGACCATTTCTGAGGCTCTCTAAACTAGTCATGTATTATAAATAAGTGTGAAACCAATTTTGCTGTAATTCTTTTTATCTACAAACTTTCATTTGCTAATGTCTCATTCAGTCCCTGAGGTGCAGGAAAAGGCTGGGTACCTGGAGCTCTCCTTGGCCTGCAGGCTGACTTGGTGAGCACCCATTCCCTACTTCCAGGAGAAGCTGGCCCCTCCGCTCCTTCTGGGCTTTGGTTTTCTTTGTGGCCGGCCTGGCCCGCTGGTAGTGGCTCTGAGAATGCTGGTGTCACTCTCATTGAAGCTGCAGGTGGCGGACGAACACTCAAAGAGAAAACTCATCAACAATAGCAAGCAGCCGCTATCCATTTTTTATGTGGCAGAAAATAAAAGTGGATAAGATTAGAAAATAAAAGTGAAAATGAGGTGCATGAGCTCTCTCTGCATGTCATTGCATCTTTCTCACGGCTTCAATAACAAGCTTGTTAATTTGAGTAGTCTGCCCGTCACACTCACCAGTTCTAGACTTCAGACTCCTACTGGACATACATATAACCCTGGTACTATGGCCGGACACAGATAATACTTGCAGGAGTAGATGCCGGGCAACCATTCCAGGCATGCTTGCCGTGGTCTGAGCTCTGTAAAGGTCAGTGCCAAGGGCACACCAGCCTTTTTTGAAAACATGAAAGGAGCAAGGGGGTGGGTGTATGAGTAGCATTAGTAGAAATTCTCCCTCTGACACCTCTGGTCCTTAAGCAGAGGGAGCTGACAGAAAGACTCCTGGACACAATGATCAGCAAGCAATTAACCTTACAGAGAAGAACCAGTTCCCAAGAAAAGAGAGAGAAAGGGGAAGGAAGAAAGGGTGGTGAGAACTCCCAGGGAGCTGACTGCGGCTTTCAGCAGAAATGACCTGCCGCTGGCCCAGCTGCCGCCTCTGCATTGTGCTCCTCTCTCAGCAAAGGCCACAGGCTGCCTAACAGCTGCTCTGATTCTGGAATTAGGAGCCGTATAAAGTGCAGGCACAGTGCTTGGCTCTACAGGGTCTCTGTCTCCTGGGTTTTCCAAGGTTGTGAAACGGGTGTTCCCCCTCCCTGGCTACCTCTGCTGAAAATCTTGTGCTTTGCAATCTGTAGGTGATCAACAGTGTGTGCATGAGTATGAGGAGCCTCCAAGCTCTCTCTCTGTCTTTTGTTTCCACATGGAGGGACTTCTGTTTCCCACCAGGGCATCATTGGCATTTTGGGTGGAATGTTCTTTGTCGTATGGCACTGTTCTTCATGTCATGAATGTTTAGCATCCCTCACTCCTGCCACTAAATGCTGGTCATATCCCCCATGGTTTTAAATGCTCCCCTGAAACCCTGGGAAATCTAGTAATGATTGAAAAGATTCAAGAACACTTTCCCCATCCCTCCTTCTCCCAAGCAGTGGTTTCTTTCATTAATAAACTTGGGTGAAGAAACTTTGCTCAGCGCTTTTCCTTCTCACGTTCAGACCTGCTTGCCTGTAGAGACAGAGCATTCTTCTCTGTTCCCCAGTGAGCAGGAAACTTCATGAGGCCTGAGGCCGGACCCATGGCCTCTTCCTGGGTCAGGGATAGTTCAGGGCTGATTTGTTAGCAGAACTTTTGAGGGAAGGTCTTATTTTCTGTGCAGCTTGTCAAAGATTCAGGTGATATTTTGATCTTCGTCTCTCTGTTTTAAAATCTTTCTTCTAAACTTGAGAGTGGCAGCAAGGAGTGTTAATTCCTGAGCCCCTTGAACCTCAGCACATACACATCTGATGTTGGCCAGCATTCCCTTGCCCAGATTTCTGCCTGAGTGTTTTGCATCACCAGTTCATAAGGGAATGGTTTGGGGTGGGGGAGGGGTGGTGGGGAAACTGCTAATGGAAAGAAGTAGTTCACGACCCCTGCCCCAGCTGCCACCGAGGAGGGAGGGGTTCAAAGAGACATCAGGACAGTTTAGTGTGGGGTACAAATGATTTAGGCGGGGCTTGGCCTCCATTCACATAGACGGGAGAACTCCGATTTTCCCTGTGGATTCTCCCTGACTCAGGAGCAGGAGGAGTAGCTGCGGTTTAGTCAGGTTCGAAACCCCTTTCCTAACTCTGACGGTGAATGTAAGGGCAGGCTGTTTGTCCATCAGAGAACACAGACCTGATGGAGTTGAAGGGGAGCCAGCCTCCTCAGGAGTCCTCAGTGGAGAGGTTTGGGTGTTGCCCAGACTAGGGCCCCAGCATAGCCACGTCCAGTAGGATCGGCAGAGCCTGACATCGGTATTGTTCCTGAAAATCAGATGCTGAGATGAAGATCCTGTTCGCATGATTTCTTCCAGCTTTCCTGAGGTATAATTGACATATAACATTGTGTAACTTTAAGATGTCCATGCGTTCATTAGATGCATTTATGTATTGCAATATAATCACCACTGTAATGTTAGCTAACACCTCCATCTTGTCACGTAATTACCATTTCTTTTTGTTGTGAGAGCATTTAACATCTATTCTCTTATCAACTTTCAAGTATATAGTACAGTATTGCTATCCATAATCACAAATCTGTGCATTAGATCCCCAGAACTTACTCATCTTTTAATTGGAGGTTTGTGTCCTCCAACCTCTCCCCTTTTCCCCCTCGCCCCAGGCTGTGGTGACCACCATTCTAATCTCTGTTTATATGAGTTCAGTTTATTTATTTACTTATTTATTTATAATCCTCACCCAAGGAAACATTTACTGACTCTAGAGAGAGGAGAGAGAGAGAGAGAAGCATTAATGTGAGAGAGAAAAATCAATCCCCCACTTCCTGCATGTACCCCAAACAGGATCAAGCCTGAAACCGAGGCATATGCCCTGATTGGGGATCAAACCCTAAGCCTTCTCGGTGCATGGAATGATACTCCAACCAACTGAGCCTCCTGGCCAGGGCATGAGTTCAGCTTTTTTAGATTCCACATAATGGTGAGAATACAATAGTTGTCTTTCTCTGTCTAGCTTGTTTCACTTAGCACAATGTCCCCAAGGTCCATCCACCTTGTCACAAATGGCAGGATGTCCTTCCTTCTCATGGACAAATAATATTCTGTTGTATATACAAATATGCACATTTTGGGAGGTGTGCTCTTGGGGAACTGGGAGTGAGGAAAGTAGGATGGAGCAGGGGGAAAGCTAAGCAATAATATATTCTTCTCTGGATACTTGTTTCAGTGCTGATCCCTTATGGAAACTTTGAAACACAAATTATGTGCAAATCATAACCCACCGTGGCCAGGCTCTGGGTTGTGTACCTCTGGAGGTGGGGGAGAGGGAAGTCTCAGAGTTAGCAATGCTCCTACCTAACCAAAGGCCATTCTGCAGCGATGGGAGCTGTGAGCTTCTATCTGGCCATCTCACGGCAGCTAGGGATGGCTGCACCCTGGGGGTAAAGGGATCTGGGCGAACACAAATAGAACCCATTCCATGGGAGTTGTAGCAGTATTAACAGTGCTGGCTCAGACCAGAGCATGTCTTTTTACATCAGGCAGTCCCAGGAAGAGGGCCAAGGCTTGTTTTTGGTGGAGCTGTAAACTGGATATAGTTATGGCTTTTATCAAGAGCAGCCAGGCATTTATGCCTGGGCCACATATGCACACATAACCCACCCATGTTTTCAAGCTGCATCTCTAAAAACCTCTCTCACACTTGTCATTCAAACATAGCACTTGCACCTAAACTCATATCATGGGACTCATAAGTCAATTTGATTGTTTTGTTTATAACATAAAACCTACAGGCTTTACCCAAGTCAGGGAGGTCTGGTGAGTCCCAGGAAGAAGAAGTCTTAAAAGCTAGCGTTTTCTTGAAGGGTATGACCCCACAAGGTAGATCTTCCCTAAAATCCTCACTAATATGAGCAGACTCTTCTTTTGTGTTTTCCTGACGAGTGTAGATGCCTAGTCCGAGTGGTGTGAGAAACCTAGGAAAGTATGCCTACTGTACTAGATTCATGATATTTCATAGATATTCTGCGTATGTAACCTAATCAGATTTAGAGAGTACCCCAGGTACTCTGTGACCAATGACATCTATAAGGATCCCATTCCAATTATATCTTTGTCTAATTCTTTTTTATTTGTTTTTAGAGATATGTTTATGGAGATGGTATTTTCAGGACCAGGCTCAATAAAAATTGGCAACTCACTATTCCTTGTTTCAAACAATGTGCTTACTGCCTCAGCCCCCTTCTCTCTGTCAGTGCCCTCAGGGTCCCAGAGCTCTTCTGCTGTTGCCATCCCACCCACCTCCAGCGGCTATGTGGCCCCCTTATTTGTTAGCTGCCTTATACAATGATGCCACTTACCCTATCAAGGCTGGTCTGTCTTCTGTCCCATTCCCTTATGGTCCTGCTCTCTGCTAATGTGATGATATGTGACAGTGTAGTTGCATTTGAACAAGACAAACTCCCAAATAAAATGCTCCCTTAGCCCCATGCTCAGGACTCTTACCTTGGTTAATGTTCTGTGAAAGTGGCTGTGGAAGAGAGATATGCAAATGTAGTTGCTTTGCAAATGTAAATAGAATGAACATACACATAAACATAAAATTTTCATTGGGCCAACCATTGCTCAAGAAAGGAAAGGGGGAAACAAAATGATTTCTTGTGAGGTTGGGAGAGGAAACCAAAGCCTAGTGTTTGGATGGTGAAGTCTGATGGGGAAACATGTGTAAGAAAGGGAGAAACAGTGTGAGAAGGGTTCCTAGATGAACCAAAAAGATTTGGGTACACAGATATAATGTGTCTAAAGGAAAAAACATGACTTTAATTGCAGCTGTGTGATCTTGGGTAAGTTATTTAACTTCTCTGAGGTTCAGTGTTCTCTTGTATATTAATAAGATACTAATAACCACATAATGGGCCATTAGGCAATTGGGTGAGATGACATGTGAAACATATGGAAGAGTGGCTGACACATAGAAGGGACTAAATAAATGCTGTTTTTCTCCCTCCCCATCCCCTCCCCCATTAAGTTCAAGAATTGTAATGACCCTGGTTAAAAAAAAAGAGCTATGTTAATATAGAAAAGGAATGCTAGATATGGAAACAGGAGAGAAAAGATTGTCAATTCTTAGTATCATATCATTTAAGAACAAATAACTTCTGCCTGAATTTGAGGTTATTTTTGGAAATTGCCATTAAGGTGTTGCTCCTTAAGAAAGGATGGATTAGTTGAGAAGCAAAGTGGAACTCGGGTCACAGGAGAGTTAACTGGCAAAGCTGGTGCCTGAAGCTAAGAAAAATAGTGAACTCCAGAGATTGGGTGACTGAGTGTTAGAATTAGACTAAGTTTCAAATATCTTCTCAGTAATTAACTTCCATATGACCTCAAAAAAAGGGCCAACTGAGGTCTCAGTTTGTTTATCTGCAAAATTGGGACAATTAAAGTCCCTTTTTTGCAGGAATGTTGTGAAGGATAAATTAGACGTAAACATCCTATTCATTGTGCATTGCCTGACATATTCCACAATATGTCAGCTATTGTCACTATCACTTGCAGTATACTTGTACATTGATGAAACATATGTAACTTTATCCTCTGCTGCATCATCGGGCTATAGAATGATCCACCCATTTCAGTGTGCTGGGTAAGTGTAGGGCCTACTGAAGAATCACCAAGATTTGTTCCAGAAATGAGAGTCTGAAGTGGGAAAGGGAAAGAATCAGAAAACAGGGTAGTAGAGAAGTAGACAGTAATTAATTCCTCATTGGACAGCCAAAGTCTATCTATCATCTCTTTAGGCACTGAGTCAACATATATTGTAGCATACATATTATGCATGAGGTGCTGGAGATGAAGCAAAGAATAAGAGAGGTGTGATCCTGAGAAAAAAAATTGTTTTATTTTAAATTACATCTTATTGATTATGCTTTTACAGTTGTCCTGATATTTTCCCTCTTTGCCCGCCTCCACCCAGCATCCCCTACTCCCTCAGGCAATCCTCCCACCATCATTCATGTCCATGGGTCATGTGTATAAGTTCTTTGGCTGCTCCATTTCCTATACTGTACTTTACATCCCCACAGCTATTCTGTAAGTACCTATTAGTACTTCTTAATCCCTTTGCCTCTTCACCCATTCTCCCCCTCCCTCCAATCTGGCAACCATCAAAACGTTCTCAGTATCCATGATTCTGTTTCTGTTCTTTTTGTTTTCTTACTTTGTTTTTTAGATTCAGTTGTTGATAGATATGTATTTTTTGCCATTTTATTGTTCATAGTTTTGATCTTCTCTTTCTTAAATAACTCCCTTTCACATTTCATATAATAATGGTTTGGTGATGATGAACTCTTTTAGTTTTTTCTTGTCTGGGAAGCTCTTTATCTGCCCTTTGATTCTAAATGATATCTTTGCTGGGAAGACCAGTCTTGGCTGTAGGTTCCTGTTCTTCATGACTTTGAATATTTCTTGCCAATCCCTTCTAGCTTGCAAGGTTTCTTTTGAGAAATCATTTGACAGTCTTATGGGAACTCCCCAGTAGGTAACTACTTTTCTCTCTCTGCTTTTAAGATTCTCTCTTTACTTCCAGCCAAGATAGAGGCATAGGTAGATACACTTTGCTCCTCACACAACCAAAAGAAGGACAACAACAAATTTAAAAATGAAAAGTAACCAGAACTGCCAGAAAATTGAACTGTATGGAAGTCCAACAACCAAGGAGTTAAAGAAGAAACATTCATCCAGACTGGTAGGAAGGGCAGAGACAGGCAGCTGGGGCAGAGATGGGCAGCCATGGTGGAGAGGACTCACAGCAAGGCAGCGGCTAGTGGACCGGACAGTCCCACATTTGCATGCAGATAAACCAGGAGGAAGAACTGGGGAGCGAGACAGATCACACAACCAGTGTTCCAGAGTGGGAAAATAAAGCCTCAAAACCTCTGACTGAAAGAACCTGTGGGAGTTGAGGCAGTGGGAGAAACTCCCAGTCTCACAGGAGAGTTCGTTGGAGAGGCCCACAGGGTCCTAGAACTCTCACAAATCCACCCACCCAGGAATCAGCACCAGAAAGGCCCAATTTGCTTGTGGATAGCAGGGAAGTGACTGAAAGCCAGTTGAGAGCTGAGCAAGTGGCACTGTTCGCTCTCAGACCCTCCCCCTACATACAGTGCCACAACACAGCGAAGTTGGTTGCCCCACCCTAGCAAATATCTAAGACTCTACCCCTTACTACATAACAGGTGTGCCAAGACAAAAAAAAAAATATGGCCCAAATGAAAGCACAGATCAAAACTCCAGAAAAAAATACAACTAAGCAATGAAAAGATAGCCAACCTATCAGATGCAGAGTTCAAAACACTGGTAATCAAGATGCTCACAGAAATGGTTGAGTATGGTCGCAAAATACGAAGTAATGGAAAGTACGAAGGCTATAAAAAGTGAAATAAAGGAAAATGTACGGGGAACCAACAGTGAGGGGAAAGAAACTGGGACTCAAATCAACAGTTTTCAGCAGAAGGAAGAAGTAGACATTCAACCAGAATAGAATGAAGAAACAAGGATTCAAAAAAATAAGGAGAGGCTTAGGAACCACCGGGGCAACTTTATATGTTTTAACATCCAAATCGTAGGGGTGCCAGAGGGAGAAGAGGAAGAGCAAGAAATTGAAAATGTATTTAAAAACATATTGAAGGAGACGTTGCCTAATCTGGCAAAGGAAATAGACTTCCAGGAAGTCCAGGAAGCTCAGAGAGCTCCAAAGAACTTGGACCCAAGGAAGCATACAACAAGGTACATCATAATTATATTACCCAAGATTAAGGAGAAGGAGAGAATGTTAAAAGTAGCAAGAGAAAAGGAGATAGTTACCTACAAAGGAGTGCCCTTAAGACTATCAGTTGATGTCTCAAAAGAAACCTTGCAGGCATGAAGGAGCTGGAAAGAAGTATTCAAAATCATGAAAGGCAAGGACCTACATCCAAGATTACTCTATCCAGCTAAGCTATCATTTGTAATGGAAGGGCAGATAAAGTGCTTCCCAGATAAGGTCAAGTTAAAGGAGTTCATTATCACCAAGCTCTTATTATATGAAATGTTAAAGGGACTTATCTAAGAAAAAGAAGATGATCAAGAATATGATCAGTAAAATGACAACAAACTCATAACTATCAACAACTGAACCTAAAAAAAAAAAAACAAAACCAAAGCCAAAAATGAACTAAGCAAACAACCAGGACAGTAACAGATTCACAGAAATAGAGATCACAGGGAGGGTTATCAGTGGGGAGGAGGAGGCGAGAGAATGGGGAAAAAGGTACAGGGAATAAGAAGCATGAATGGTTGGTACAAAATAGACAGGGAGAAGTTGAGAATAATATGGAAAATGGAGAAGCCAAAGAACTTGTATGTATGACCTATGGACATGAACTAAGGTGGGGGAATGATGGTGGGAGGGGGGTACAAGGTGGAGGGGAATAAAGGGGAGAAAAAATGTTACAATTATAATAGCATAATTAATAAAATACATTTTTAAAAATAAAAAATAAAAAATAGTGTGTATATATATATATATATACATATATATATATATATATATATACACACACATATATAACATTTCGTATGTTTAGGCTTTTTCAAAAACTCACTTAAACCCATGTAGTTAATAAAATGATACATACTATCTGTTAATGTATTTGATGTACAGTGGTCACATCAAAATAAAACCTTACTGTATTTGACCACCCCCCCAAAAAATGATTGTTTCTTTATCTTTAACCTTTGGCTTTAGTTATGATGTGTTTTGGGGTGGGGCTTTTTGAATCTATCTTGTTTTGGACTCAGTGCTTCCTGGATTTGCATGTCTATTTCCATCACCAAATTAGAGAAGTTTTCTTTCACTTTTTTTTCCCAGATAGATTTCCAATTTCTTGCTCTTTCTCTTCTGCTTCTGTCACCCCTGTGATGCAAATGGTGGGTCTCTTGAAGTTGTCCCACTGGCTGCTTATACCATCTTCCTTTCTTTGTATTGTTTTTTCTTCTTGTTGTTCTGATTGGTTGTTTTTGCTTCCTTATGTTCCAAATAATTTTTTTATATATTTTATTGATAATGCTATTACAGTTGTCCCATTTCCCCCCTTTCTTCCCCTCTCCCCTCATGCCCCCCCCACTCCCCGCCCTTTAGTTTTTCTCAATAGGTCATACACATAAGTTCTTTGGCTTCTGCATTTCCTATACTATTCTAACCTCCCCCTGTCTATTTTCTACCTACCGTTTATGCTACTTATTCTCTGCACCTTTTCCCCCTATCTCCCCCTACCACTCCGCTGTTGATATTCTTCCATGCCTTATATAAATCCCTTTAACATTTCCTATAATAAAGGCTGGGTGATGATCAACTCCTTGAACTTGGCCTTATCTGAGAAGCACTTTATCTGCCCTTCCATTCTAAATGAGAGTTTAGCTGGATAGAGTATTCTTGGATGTAGGTCCTTGCCTTTCATGACTTGGAATATTTCTTTCCAGCCCCTTCTTGCCTGAAAGGTCTCTTTTGAGAAATCAGCGGACAGTCTTATGGGAATTCCTTTGTAGGTAACTGTCTCCTTTTCTCTCGCTGCTCTAAGACTCTCTCCTTATTTTTTATCTTAGGTGATGTAATTATGATATGCCTTGGTGTGTTCCTCTTTGGGTCCAACTTCTTTGGGACTCTCTGAGCTTCCTGGACTTCCTGGAATTCTATTTCCTTCACCAGCTTGGGGGAAGTTCTCCTTCATTATTTGTTCAAATAAGCTTTCAATCCCTTGGTCTTCCTCTTCTCCTTCTGGCAGCCCTATGATTTGTATGTTGGGCTGTTTATAGATGTCCTGGAGGTTTCTGAGCCCCTCCTCCATTTTTTGAATTCTTGTTTCTTCATTCTTTTCTGGTTGGATGTTCTTTTCTTTCTGCTGGTCCACTCCGTTGTTTTGAGTCCCAGTTTCCTTCTCATCCCTATTGGTTCCCTGCAGATTTTCCCTCATTTCCTTTAGTGTATCCTTCATTTGTTCAACTAATTGCGACCATCTTTCTTCCAATCCTGTGAGCATCCTGATTACCAGCGCTTTGAACTGTGCATCTGATAGGTTGGCTATCTCTTCATCACTTAGTTGTATTTTTTTTGGAGCTTTGATCTGTTCTTTCATTTGGGCCATTTTTTTCTTCTTGGTGTTCCTGTTACTTTAAGGGGCAGAGCCTTAGGTGTTCACCAGGGCGGGGTAACCCAGGTGGTTGTGTTGTGATGCAGCCTGTTGGGGCGGGGCTCGAGAGAACAATGGCGCTTTTTCTGCTCTCTCCACTTCCGCTGCTACCTACAAGCAAGTTGGGCCCCTCTTTGCTGGCTCCGGGGTGGGTTGGTGGGCCTGCGCAGTTCCAAGTCTCTGTGGGTCTCTCCAACGAACTCCCCTGTGAGGCTGGGAGTTCTTCCTGCTGCCACCTCAGCCCCCACAGGTGTTTTCAGTCTGTGGCTTGAGACTTTATTTCCCCGCGATGGTGGGTTGCGTGGTCCACTCTGCTCCCCAGCTTTTTCTCCCGGTTTATTTGCACATGAATGAGGGACCACCCGGTCCACTAGTCTCAGCTCCGCTGGGTCTGGGTGTACCTGCAGAGGGCCTCTCCGGACAGCTGCAGCATTGCCCGCCCCGCTCCACAAACCACTGTCTCCCTGTGTACTCTCTGCCCGGCTCCGCCCTGCCTACCAGTCTGGATGAACGGGTCTTCTTTAACTCCTTGGTTGTTGGACTTCCACTCAGTTTGATTTTCTGTCAGTTCTGGCTGTTTTTGTTTTTTAAATTGTTATTTTTCCTCTTTTGGTTGTGTGAGGAGGCATGGTGTGTCTACCTATGCCTCCATCTTGGCCAGAAGTCCCAAATAATTGATTTGATTCTCAGCTTCATCTACTCTACTGTTGTTTCCCTGTAAATTGTTCTTTATTTCAATGAGTGTATCCTTCATTTCTGACTGGATCTTTTTTATGCTGTTGAGGTCCTCACTAAGTTCTTTGAGCATCCTTATAACCAATGTTTTGAACTCAGCATCTGATAGACTGCTTATCTCCATTTTGTCTAGCTCTTTTTCTGGAGTTTTGATATGTACTTTCATTTGGGCCATGTTTCTTTAGCTCCTCATTTTGGCAGCCTCTCTGTGTTTGTTTCTATGTGTTAGGTAGAGTTGCTTTGACTCCATGTCTTGGTAGGTAGTGTGGCTTAATGTAGTGGTGTCCTGTAGGGTCCAGTGGCACAGCCTCCTCTATCACCCATGCTGGGTACTAAAAATGCACCTGTTGTGTGGGCTGAGTACACCCTCCTCTTGTAGTTGAGCCTTGGTTGCTGTTGGCAGATCAATGGGAGGGATGTACCCAGGCCAGTCAGCTGCAAGGACTGGCTGTACCAATGACCACCAACCTCCTCCCTCCATAGAGGATCAGTTGTGCAGGAGCAGGGTGGTGGTGCTCCAACATGGTCTGTAACTGTCCACTGGGTACACTGGCCCTGTGGTTTCCCAGGTGGTACAGGCCAAGGTCAGCCCCCACTTGTCTTTCCTTTGAGCTATAAATGATTCTGAGATGGCTGCTACTTGTGCTGGGCTTGGAAATTCCAAGGCATAGCCAAGCTATGAGTCTAGGCTGGCTACTGCTAGTTCTGAACCTGGGGCTCACTGAGGCCAACTATTGCTTGTTCGAGAGGATTTAGGAAGTTATGAAGCATGAGCCAAGACCAGCCATTCATATAGAAAAGCAGCTTGTGTGGGTCCATAAGTTGGGTGAGGAAGAATGTCTGGGGATCTCCAAGGTGGGTCAAACAGTGTTAGCCAGGTTGATAGAGTCAGATATGGCACCAGCTTTCTGGCTCAGTCTGGAGGGATGTGGTTTCTTTCATTCTGTAGTCGCCAGACTTCCATTCAGCTTGATTTGTGATGGTTGTTCTATATTTTAGTTGTAATTTTGATATGGTTGTGTGAAGAGGTGAGCTATGTCTTCCTTCACAGCCATCTTGACTGGATGTCTTGGGACAGAATGTTTTGTAAAGTATATGACTATCTAACAATTATGCTGTACACCTAATACATAATAATATTGAATGTAAACTCTAATTAAAAAAATAAATGATAGACCTGGGCTTAAATACAGATTGACCTGGCTCTTTCAATATTCCTGCTATTCAGCCTCCCAGGTGAAAAAAAGGAGACCGGAAGGGTAAGACACTTAGAGTAAGTGTGGATTTGTACCTAGGCCACATTAAAAAACAAATAAAAAGAAACAGATAATATTCATATTGTCATACATTTTATTTGAGTCAATAATTCTAAAATATAATTTCAATGTGTAATCAGTATATTTTAAATTCATTTTTCACCATTTTTCTTCAAACCCAGTATATACTTATACACTTACAACAAGCAACACAATGGCCTAATCACATTTCATGTACTTGGCACATGGTAGGCACTCTGTAAATTCTCTCTGATTTCTGCCCTTCAATCACAAGATACATACCTGGAAATCTTTTCATTATCCATATTAAATTCAGTGAGCTTAACATGTATAATTAGCAAATTTATTTCCATTTTGCTTTGTTACAATTAGATAGTCAAGGGGCAGCCTACTTTGTTATCAAATTATGTTCTGTAGATGATAATTCGGAAACAAAATTTTCTTTTCTTACACATGGGCAGAAGAGGTCCTCAGGTCCCCTGAATGGCAGGGTGAATCCAGCTGGAGAAGCAGAGAGGTGTGTTACTGACTCATTGACATCAAGATTTGAAGGTATCTCTACCGAAGATAACAGAGCAGATCTCAGGTCTACATGCACAAAGAGAACAATTCGTTGATGGTACGGATCTTATTAACAGAACAATTGGGGGGAAAAAGCTAATTTCTTTGGGAGAAAGATTTGGTTCCAAGTGGAAGAATAAATAGGTAATTATCACTTTTATTCAATGATTTAGATTTTTGGCTTTTATTTTTCTTTCAAAATTATTGTGGAAAATCAAGGTAGGAAATGGCTTAGATTGGACACTAAGCTTGAAAATGTTACCTTGGCCTGTCTATTCACATTTCACTGTGCAGCATTTTTCATCACCCTTCATTCCTTCATTCCTCTTCAATTTTCCTCCCTCTGGAACCACCTCCACTTCATTTGTGAACTGATTTCCTGATGGAGCAAAAATGCCAATCAATCGTTTGGTCATCAGTCAGAGAGCGTCTCCAATCTGCATTAGCCTGCTGGGCTGCCTTCCAGAGCATCATCTACTACAGATGAATTATTACCAAAACATTACTGCTGTCAGCACATTCCACTTTATACAACTTCCTATTATTATTTTTTTGGTGAACAACATTGAAATTTTAAACAGTTTAATCTTGCTAAAGTAATGTGAATTTGGTGGCTCTAGAAACAACTTTTTGCCTCATCAGTGAGAATCCACCCACAACAGTGGTTGGGCTTAGAGGAGGGTAGGGAGTGGGCTCCAGGGCAAGTGGAGACCTGGCAGCACCTTTGATTTGTTTTCCCCTTTTTAATTTCATCCACTTCCCAGCATCACTGTTAATGGCAAAATGAGGCTGCTGGGATCCTGATGTTTTGGTAACAGAGTAGAGGGAGCTGGGGATAAATCAGCTTGACATCAACAGAGTCATTGAGCATTGCTTGGGTCCTCTCTCACCAAAGAACTTATGTGCTGAGTAGCACTGAGTATAGCGGGGCTGTCTCTGTGATTCATATGTGCTTTATACTATGATGGTGCTAATAGATCTAGTTTGGAGGCTCCTGAAAAGAATTGGACGGTTTTTGTCTCTTTTAAAACTCTGTGGCAAAATGGGTCATTTATCATTCTGGAGTGTGTGTGTGTGTGTATAGTTTGGAGAGCATAAGGTCAGAGTTGAAATTCGGTTACTGATACTCAGAAAGAGAAGGCCGTCAAATCAGGTGGGTCAGCCAAAGCAAAGTCATACCTGATAAGACCCCAAAAGAAACTGAAGGCCACATTGAGTCTCATGGTAAAAATGAAGATACAAAAGGGACAAGGGAAGAGAAAATTTCTTTAAATAGTTTTAAAATTTTTAACTTTTAAAACATTTTATTTTTCAGTTATAGTTTACATTCAATATTATTTTGTATTAGTTTTGGGGGTACAACATAGAGGTTAGACAATCATATACTTTACAAAGCATTCCTTCCAATATTTCCAAGTCATACCTGGCCCCATACATAGTTATTACAATGTTATTGACTATTTTCCTATGCTGTACTTTACCTCCCCATGACTTTTTGTAAACACCAACTGAAAGAGAAAATTTCAAATCCCAGGCAAAATGTTAAAAACTGGTGGATGCACTAAAGATCAGACAGAGATGGAAGCAGAAAGGAAAAGGAGAGACATGGCTGCATGGTTCCAGTAATAAGGACTTTAGTTGCTGAGACAGTCCTTGGCCTTGATACCAGAGCCATTTATGCCACTTCTTTGTGGGTAGGGCCCAGGGTAAGCTGGTCTCGGGCAAGCAGGAAGATGCTGTGAGAATAACCACCCAGGGCAGAATGAGGAGGTGGAAAGAGAAATGATTCTGGTTACTGGTGTTTCCTCCTGTTTGAGTTCTGCCACTGCCACCCAGAGGGTTTTGTTTAACATTAGGCAAAACTTTAGGAACCATGGCCTTTTCCTTGATTTCTTTTTAGTTCCCACATATTTAACATTTTTCCGTGAATATGCTTAGGCAAACGTTTGGGTTACAAAACCATTTTCTGTGGGGCCTCGTGATTTTGCAGTACAATCTTTATCTTGCAGTCTCAGCCCTATTCCTATTCTTCCCTTTCCTAGATAGTTTTATCTAGTGAAAGGTCCCTTTTTGAGTTTAAACCACTCCAATCCTTGAGCCAGTTTCAGGAATGTAGACAGGACCTATCCAAACAACCTTTGTCCTGAATTGAGATGGGAGTAGAAATTATCCATTTTATGAGAACTGGGATCAAGCAGTTCAGCTGCACAAAGACTCCTGGTTTTCCATGGGTTCTTTCTCCTGGGTGGTCCTTGGATTCCATGACCTAGGAGTCATTCCCGGTGACACAACTGAGCTCTCCTCTGGTGTAGACCTTCAGAGGGCAGGCTCCCTTTCCTATAAGGTCGGTTCCTGTGGCTTCCCCGAAACCACCCTCATTCTAACCAGTCACCTCCAGGGCTGTCATCAGGAAAAAGGCCTGGATCTTGAAGGAAACTTTCCCTCTGGCAGTTTGCACTGGGATGTGGGGGACGGATTGTGGGTTGGTATTGTTCTCTAGGTTGGCCCGTACTTTAACCCACAAGCCCAAGGCAAACCATTGGTGCTCATTACTTTTAATAATTAGTTAGATTCTAACTATGAATATTCATGTTTTCTAGTCAAAAGCATAAAAACACCCTGCCAATTTATCTGGTTATTGCCTTGTAATTCTAGAGTCTTTGTATAATTCCCTGGAAAACAAAGCTTGAGGCCCAATTTATGGCAAATGCTTTATTGTGTGTGGGTGAGAGAGGCTGTCCCAGGGAGGCAAGACTACAGTGCAAAGGGGCTGAGACAGGGCAGAAAGAAAACCAAGCACAGCAGTGCGTGGTCAGGCGGGCCACAGTTTTGCCAGAGAACACAGCTACCCATGCCAAGCCGATCCTAGAAACTAAGAACACATTTGTCTCAAAGAATTTACATTCTTGAATGCTCACCATAAAGCAAAATACCAATCCTTTATCTGCATTAACTGATTTGCTCTCCACCATAGTGCTGTTAGTAGCCCCGTTTCATGGCAGAGGAAATGGATGTGCAGAGATGCTTGAAGGTAGTTGAGACAAAGTTTAAACCCAAGAACTTTGGCTTTAGAGCCAAAGTACACAACCACTCGATCTTGTTGACTTTCAGTCCAATGAAGCGTTTTTGTGCATTAAATATCCCTTGGGTATTTATCCAAGGTGGCAGCAGTTGTGATAAAAGGATTCAGGATCCTTTGATTCTTTTTAAATATACTGGAGGTTTGCTTGAGAGATTTTATAAAATTAACATGCTTAGGAATTAAGTCCTACTAGGAGGGTAGGTCAAAATTTTGGCTTAGGCCTGTACAGGTTGGAAATGTCCCACAGGTGATTCTTATCCGCTGTGCGGATTGAGAGCCATGTTTAGATCTTTCCATCAAGATCTAAAACAGGAATAAAGGTAAAAGAGATATCCAAATCTTCTTTGAATGGGCCAGAGAGGGTTCTTTCTAGCTTACAGCCTTTTTCTTTTCTTTTCTTTTATTTATTTATATATATATATTTTTTTAAAATTTTATTTTACTTTTGTTCAATTACAGTTATTTGCATCCTCTCCCCTCCCCTCCTCCCTTCCCCTCCAGCCCCCTTCCCCCTCCAGCCTCCCTCCTCCCCCTTAGTTCTGTCCATTTGTCCTCTACAGTGGTTCCTGAAAATCCTTCTCCCCATTGTCCCCTCCCCCCTCTCCCCTGTCTATCATTAGACTGTTCTTAATTTCAATGTCTCTGGTTATGTTTTGCTTGCTTTCTGCTTTTGTTGGTTATGATCCGGTTAAAGGTGAAATCATATGGTATTTGTCCCTCACTGCCTGGCTTAGTTCACTTAGCATAATGCTCTCCAGTTCCATCCATGCTGTTGCAAAGGGTATAAGCTCCTTCTTCCTCTCTGCTGCGTAGAATTCCATTGTGTAAATGTACCATAGTTTCTTGATCCATTCATTTGTAGATGGGCATCTAGGTTGTTTCTAGCACTTAGCTATTGTGAATTGTGCTGCTATGAACATAGGAGTGCAAAGGTTCTTTTGAATTGGTTTTTCAGGATTCTTAGGGTATAATCCCAGTA